>DWME01010102.1:0-10442 GCA_018244795.1 Parelbella ahira ahira
TACTAATGTCACGAATTTCCTATCATTAATCAAGGATAAGTTCATATTATCTATAAAATATTTTAAACGACTTGTATCACGGATATTATTTAAAATATGAAACTAATCATAGAAAGAAACGAAACCCTCAATAGCTAAAGTACTTTATGTAAAGTACATTACAAATGTACTATTATGGAAAGTGCCCACACATTATTATAAATTATTTAAACATTAATTAATGAAAAGACCAACTACAATAATTACGAGTAGTTATGTAGAGAAAATAAAATAATGACTAGATAATTTTATAGACGAATAATGTAATTAGATGTTATTGAAACATTCATAATTATTATACCTGGCATTATTAAATTCAAAGTCTACTTGTTCGTTATATAGTCAATTAAAATGAGCTATTAATAATGACATGTCAAAATTATGACAGTATCAATATCAAAAATAACACGAATGTCATTACAATTGCACACTTGTATCGTTGTATTTTAATTTCATCATTCGAAACCGCTTTTTTACTCAGTAATCTAATTCTTTACGACCGTTAATGAAAGTGAGAACGTACAATTTTAATTCTATTCACTTTCATGAAATATGTTCTTCACGTTAACTTTTATTTTACTTAGAAGAAAGTAAATTAAAAAGTTATAATTTATGCAGTTGATTCATGCGTGCGACTAAAACCCGATTTCTTTGAAAATTTACATTTTACATATGTACCTGTTTGTATTTGAAATGAAAGTATTTTCAGCATAACAAAATGTTAGAATCTATTAGACGAGCATTAAACGATATAGTCCCAATTATTCCATTTTTACCATATCGGTTTTAATTTGAAACTTGTCTCAATTCGTTCTTGTATAAAACATGCTAACAAAGTTTACAGCAAAATCGCTCATATCTATGTAAGCTATGTCCATTATTTCAATACCGTTGCTTAGAAGAAAAAGCTATTGCACAATCGCGCATATATCACTGGCGTAGATGGCGCTGTAATCGCATACAACTTGATATAACGTACATACGTACATTTTACACGTTTTTTTTCGATTTCAAGCTGGTGACGATTTGACTTTCACAACTTTCTGAGTGCACAAGGCTACCAACGTACTACACTATGATTCCACGTATAACCTGCCTCGTATAACAAATTGCAAATAAATCTATATCTATGTATTCGTGTAGGTATATACAGATGATATATATACATCACAAAATGATCACACACAACTTTCATACCACGCCAATGGACATTTAAAACCAACCATAAATAGAAGTGCAGGAATAGAGCCTTCAAATGTAATATGTCTTTTTCACCGACCAAATTTTAATTTACTATTGTAGTAATCTTTGAACGTAAGGAATGCTAAATATCTTCGGAACATTACTTCCTTCTGCGAGTATGCAATTATTTATTTGTGTTCAGTATTGTTCATTAAGTATTTTTATTTGTCACTTGGTGTTGTTTATAGGGGAGTCCATCTTTCTTTATTATAAATGGATCAAGTTCTGTACGATTAACACGCGTGAACTAATTTCTCGTCCAGAGGAGGTTTTGGGATCTCAGCTAGAGATAGAATAACTGGCAATCAATGATCCAAAAAAGAGAATTGTTTGAGGCCTGCAAAGATAGAGATATTCGGCACTTGGTGCTCTATATCTACCCTATAAGAGACCTGGCAGGACGATATGACTATAAATATAACAAGACAATGAGATTGAAATTTAAAGAGTATCATTATACGAGAAGGCTAGTCTTATTCGTCATCAAGCATCAATTAATATCACAATTAATTCATAATTATACACTATTATATCACATCGGAAACCCGTTATTCCAGGAAAACTAGTGAAGTAACTATAAACCAGTTCAAACAACGTCATTTGATTACACGTACAATTCCACAATTTACCATGTCACCACGCTTAACGGTAACCATGATGTAGCGCTTAGCACGGGACTGAGTCCTGTTATGAGTGTTGCTTCATGACTGATACCTGTTAGGTACTACAAACTGAGGCATAGTAAACTATTATTATTAATAATAATTGCCCTGGTATTCCCCGCACCACAAATGTCATGAGGCGTATGAAGTTATATTGAAAATAGCATAGAACGGTATTTAACCGTTACTGTCCTTGCACTCTTCATTTATGTACTGTAAAGTCTATAGCCTAGACATTACACTCCGGAACACGTAGTAATGACAGTACATACAATGGTGTATATTGTACACTTTATCATATCGCTTGTCGGAGAATGGACTTTTGAGACCATGAGACAGTATACATCGTGGTCGCCAATTATTGCCAGGTAATTTTAATTTATATAATAACAATGCATTCCCTCAACTTAAGACCTGGTCATACTAACTGTAGCTAATCCTTTGTTATGTAAAGCAACACCATTACTAGGTGGTAAGTTTAAATAAACGGAAATTTTACAAGCGATTTTGTGATTGTCGGCACCGATTTTCCTTGTCAGGTATTTATTATGAAACATTGTCATTGGTCTCCTGTGTGGCTTAAAAAAATAAAATACCTGTATTAAATACAGATAATCTTAATAATTAAATCTTGATAATCATTTTCATCAGCCTGTGTGAGTTCGGCTGAACATAGCCCTCCCCTGAGTGATTTTTACCCTTAATATGATCGAATACTGATCATACAGCACATATAATCGGTTTCCATCAAAAATTTGCTCACTTCCCATACTTTCTCTATTCTTTCTAAATTCTAAGCCTGATTAAGCAATTGAACCAAAAGCAGGGTTTCCTATTCCAAAATAAATAATACCTTAATTGCAAGCGCGTACGCCCTTAAATCAGTTGTAGGTAGCAGATGATCTGTAAAGATATTCAACGTCGAACCTGGTCGGCTATCACTGTGGGGAAATATTTCACAAGCGTTTACGGGCTTCGGGAGACGTATTATGTACCCCGTGCGGGGTGTAACCGTTAAATTCGTCGGAGACCTCAAAATTGAATGATCGTTGATCCGTATATGCGCGAATACCCACTGCCAGCCTTGGCAGGGCCAGGAGTGAAATGTAGAAAAAGTTAAGGTGTAACTGCAATAGTAGCCATTGATTGTAATAATAATAATAACGCAACATCATATTGCGAGGAAGAAAATAATGGTCACGTTAACATTACTACGAATTCCGTTATCTTCAGTCAACATACTCATTACGTCTCGCGGAAGATTTTCATATCGTTGCTTATAATCCTCATTTCTGTTCCATTCTGACGTCATATCTCGTTGCTATATATCGTTAGGTTTAATATTAGATCTCCAATACCTGCCATCAGTATACGACGTCAATGACCTTCCAATCTAGCGGCAAATTCTTTAGACTGGTCGTTACCCCGCTCTCTCACCAGTGGGCGGAGTCTCCCGCAACCACCCCTGTTTCGATCCCAAATATAACTGAATAGGATGACTCCAAAACCCAATAGAAAAAATTCGTTAGGCTTTTGGGACCGGCGGAAATACAAATATTTATATAAAAATAGTACCTACTGTATTAAAATTTTGTTGCTTACAATTTGAAGTAAAACCCAATATTTTGTTAAGAATGCGTCTCCTGTCCTTATTTATCGGTAATGATATTAACCAACAAGATTTTTTGGTAGGTATTTTGGTGTCCGTACGGATAAAATGAGTAACAAAACATCATCACCTTTTTGCAATAAAATTTCATTACCTAATTTAGTGTTCTAATTTAATGTCTAGACAAACGAACTGTTTTAAGTTTTAGATAACAGGTAGCCCTTGGCACTTGATATATTACAATGAGGTACAAAGAGAAAATGTAGCTTTAGAACAAATTTGCAACGAAACGAACCAATTTAAAAAAGATTACAACCAAACTATACGAACTAGGTTATCTGTCTCTCTTTAAATCTTTAATAAATCTTATGTCTTTACGTCACTTTCGCCAACCAAGTAGGTACCTACCTAAAACTGTTATACAAAAATGTTCTATTTTATAAAATAATATAATACTTATTATGGAATACAAAAGCTGTGACAGCGTATTGATATAAAATTCAGATGGTCTCTCCGGGGATTCTAGGTTTAAATCTTGGCGTTCCCCTCTTTACGAAAGCATGCGTTTTAACATTCGATATCATTCGCTATAACGGTGAAGGAAAACACCTTGATGAAAAGGAAAATAGGTCGAAAAAAGGCAGGTTCAAAGAAATGTGAGATCTGTCAACCCGCATTTCTTATCCGCAGTTTGAAAGGTGACAAGAGTTCACCAGTGGAACGCTACTCGCAAAAAGGGCCGAAAAAAGTGAAAAAAATCGAAATATGTTTATGTAACAACAGTACAATAAATATATGAAGTATTTATTTATTTTCTGATTTTCGCACGCGCACGCGCATGCACGCGCGCAAACTCACACACACACACACACACACTCACACACATATCGGGGTACCCAGTAATAGGGGTTTTTACAACCTAGTACAGGGGTCCTTGCAACTAGTTGCGACTTGCAACTATGATGAATATTGATGTAAGATTTCACGTTTATGATGTTATTGACCTACTCGTAGGTACTGTTTAAAGAGTGTAGGTCCTGATCGCAGACTAGTAGTTTTATATATAATTCTGAAATATAAATACTTATATCTTAATTGCTCATCTTTTAAAGCTCGTTGTAAAGTAAAAACTGTAAAATAGATTATATTTATAGAGAAACTAAGTATCGACATTTAGATGAAGAATGTGTACGGATCTGCAACTGAAATAAATTGTAAAGGTATAACGGTCAGGTATGTGTGCACCATACATTTTCAAACGTATCAAATCAAAATGTTACATGACCAAGCCGTAAGTACCTACTACAATACCATATAGCTTGCAGAAAACTAATGTTATAATGCGAATTAGGAAAGTATCGGCATTAACATGAATATTCAACGAAGGCAATATTAGTAAAGGCTAAAGATGTGATGATGATGACAAAGACGACATCGCTGCAGACAGGTTCCACTTTTCTTATCAAATAAAATAATAATATGCGAAACTAATTTTTCTCAATGTCTACGTACCTGTGTTCACAATGCGGTTTTCTAAACATACATGTGTACTCAGATTCGTGCGTCAACCGTGACCACAAACCGCAGTTTTATGATACGATACTCATTACCTTCGGTTACCTAAAAGCGACAGTAAAAGTGAACGTATTACTTGTGCAAATTGTTTTCATTTTTCACTAGCAGTTATAAAATCTCTTTACTGCTAACGTCAAAAGCGAAATTGCCAATTTTCTTTTCCATAGTTTATTTTGAATTTGGAACATAAAGGAAAAAAATATTCAAATGAACGTGATTGTCAATGTAAAATTAAAAAGCGAGAATAGTAAAAAAAGAAGCTGCTTCTATTCCTTGCCAATTCGGGTAATAATTCGGTGGCAGAAAATGTATACATACACCTGGAAATATACCACCGGTATGCCTGTTTCTATAGTAAAACAATTCATTTATTACTATCAATTCTCGTTTAAGTTTGAAGGGTGTAGTTATTGGTCATCGAGTGTATTATAGACGTCCATCTCAGTCCTTTAGTGTAACAACGGACCCAAAACCGACTTCAAATAGCACAATTAGGTTCTAACCATTAGTACCGTGCCTTGCTACTATTGCAGATTTCGCTGGTTGCCTCTAGTAGGTACATTGTTTGTAATGAAATTTATTACGGAAATAGTTTTAAGCACGAAACAAAAAGTAGGCTGTGTCGGTAAGATGTCCAAACATTTTTAAAACGTAAGTATTATATATTTCAAAAAAGATTTCAATGTGAAATAGGTATAAGGTTATTTGAAAATATAATGTTCTCGAACTGACTGGACGACAGTTATGTGGCTGTGTGGCGTTGTCAGGATATAAAAGTGCAGAGAATGACGTAAGTAGCAATGATTAACAGAATTCTTTAATTTGGGACAATAACGCCTAATTACGACATACCTATCGTTTGACACATGTCCACGGCAGGTAGTGTCGCAATATTAACCTACAAAATGATACACATCTCCCTGTTATCAGTGTAGTCAAACATCCAAGGCTTGTGATGGTGTACAAACAAGGTTGTACTAAAAACAGCGATATATTAAGGCTATCAGAATATTCTGGAGATTTTGTTATAATATTAAGATGTCATGATCGCTTCGTTGGTCGAGCAGTTGCAAGCGCGACTGCCGATCGGGAGATTCTGGGTTCGAACCCCGGAACGGGTACTATTGGATTATTCTAATTTAGAATTTCAAGTAATGACTCGGAGTCTAGATCTGTGCCAGGTGTATGGCATAGGCTCTCCATTTATTCCATGGGATTTAAACGTAACTGGTGAAACGTGGGGGTGTACTACTACATCCCTCTGTCTATCCCTTTGGGGATTACAGGCGTGATGTTAGGTTTGTTATTAAGATATAATTCCGCTTAATCGTTGGTTATGAATATAATATCAGCAGCCAGAGACACATCATAATTTGTTACATACATTTCAAGTGATTCTTAAGATATAGGTTTTTTATTTTGACGCCTGTTATCTCGGAACGCGTATGCATATAAGTGCAGTACCTATACTCTCACAGTCCACTTGTTAAATTCTGCATCCTACCATGCGGTACCGGGCACAAATCCAGACACGGTGCTGCTAATGGAAATTGTATGTTAGAAAAATTTGTTAGTACACGACCCAGGGACCAAACCCAGGACCTCTCGATCAGCAGACGCGATCACAACCAATCAACCATCGAGGCAATCAGATAAGACACGTATATAAGTAGTAAGTAATGTAGAAATTAAAATCGCACTCCGTTAAACATAATATTGTTTTTGAGGAATTCTTTACGAATTGTCTATTTAAAATAAATACCACTAATGATGCCTTGAGATGTCGCTAATTATACGCGGTCACCACTTAAAATAAGCAGAACTTATGAAACAATAGTCAAACAGCTGATAAACTAGATTGCTTATAAAATGTTTACACGCCTTAGTATATGACACCGAGAAAAAGTACAAATACTCGTGCTTATGACGCAAACATTCGGGCTAAATGCAAACTAAACTAAACCCACGATCCACGAGGTTTTGCTTATATGAAAGTCCCCGATTTTTGCCCCAGTGTATGGCAATAAATCAATGGTAGGACGGATAGCTGTTGATCCATGGGAATGTTTTACGTTCCTCTGCCTGTCTTTTTGGGGTAATACGAACCTGATATTAAAACCTGCCTGCTGGGCAAAATAAACGTCGCGGCTAAGATGCGTAAGAACCGACGAGCTCGTGTGACGTATAACGAGTTATAGTAATAAGACGGCTGCACAGGTAAAATATACAGCATTTTTTCTACAAACTGCTAAGGGAAGTGGATAAATAAAACAGTTCATATAATTATATACAAACACATTTATTTCCTCTGAATGAAAATTATAGTCTTAAAATTATTGCTTAGATACTTAATTCATTCCAAAGCGACACCCAAAGGCTACAGGAGGGAACTGGCAATTTTCTAATGAAGTCAATAATAGCTGACGCCATACATGGCCTTGCCCAGAATCAGACCTTACGGCTAGCCCACAAGGTACTCCCAGGGGGTTCCGCCGCAGAAACATTCCATGAGGGCAAGATCCCACCACATCAAGTGGCACAAAAACCATCGATTAAACAATGGACGCCATAGAACCATCATGACTCAATGAATACCAACTTCCGCCAAACCCGTGCCTTCACCCCAATTTCAAATCAAATTATGAACAATTTTTATTTAATTCTTATTTACAACAGAGCAAATATCACCTTCTTGATATTTATATCATATAATATGCATAGCAGTTCTTGAAAGTAACAACAAGGTATATACATAAAATAATAACTGGAGCATGTTATTTATACAATCATAAAAGTTTACAAGATATTCAGACAAATGCTTTCAGCTTCCCTCAAATATAATCAAGTTTTTTTTCCAACTCTTTCTTTTCTAATAATGGCAGTACATGTGAGATGATACATACAAATACTGAAAGAGGTTATAAAGAAAATATGTTTTTATTAGTAATATGCAGGCAAAAATATGTTGTGCATTGAAGCAATACAGAATTTTCTTTATAAATACTCTTTTGCTGCAACTAACATATCGAAATGCTATGTATATGGAATTAAGATATTGTAACATTCTTACACATTCTAGATAACCAGTGACATTGTTTGGCAAATGTTCACAGGACACACACAACTAGAACATTATAAGATAACAGTCTAGAACATCACAATATATGCCGCAATATATATAAAATTTTAAAATACATTACGACATCTAAGTAACATTTATTCATTTTAGATACATACAGATATGTAATGATAACAGCAATAAACATTGGAGAATTGTTATATATGATGTACATAAAAAATCATAGCATACATATATGAACCACCTCACTATAGTAAAAAAATAAGTTTGTCAGTAATTCTAAATTAATATTCCAAAATAAAAAATAATAATCAACAGAGAAAAATCTCCATACCGAATATAACAGAAAATTCTCAATGTCTTAACTATAAATACTTAAGATCTCAGTACTCAATAACTTTTAACATGTATGATTATTGTGAAAGGTTTAACATTATTTTATTGAGTAAATTAAGAATTTTTGATTTTCCAAATGAAAAAACACCAAGTATAAGATGATCAATATGGGATTTATGCATTAACTTTGCAACTATAGTACAAATTTTTAGCATACATACAACAATTACAACCTAGAATGGTAAACACATAAGTCACCAAGAAAGATTACCTTAATCGGGCCAAGCATTAAGTGTTCCATGCTGAAAAGATACTCTTTATGGCTAAAAGCCATTGACATGGTTATGGACTAGATAATCTTTGTTGGAGGCTTCTTAGTTAACTGTGCACACTACTAATGAATTTCTATTACAAACATCAATCAAACAATGTATGTGCCAAATCCTGTTTCATTTAAATCTTCTTTCTTCCTTCTCTTTTTGAAATAACTATTGTCACACACTCATGCAGGTAGCAAATAATGTGCTTTACAGGAATAATATACTCTGCTTTCATTTATTCTCTTTTGTTTGTCCTTTTTTTTAATTTTTTCTGTCTTCTTTTCTCTATCTTATTTTTTTATCTTTTACGTGATTTTTCTTTTCAGCCCGAAGGTTGATATTCTCAAGCGCTACCCTAATTCCGTCTTAACATATATGTACATGGGAAAAGGCACAGCCTAATTAGTTCAATTGTTCAATTTTTCACGCAAATTGTTTCACTTTACAAATGCTTCTGGAGGTATCTTGCCTTCAGACTGTAACTGGTTGAAGATAAATAGAGCACGTTGGAGATCCCAGCCAGTTTCTTGAAGACAACTATAGGGCAAACATTTTACATTAATGATACTAATTAACATTACTTTTCTAGTTACTTAAAGTCGCTGTTTCCATTAAAGTTTAATAGTAAGACATTTCAAGGGACAAATTAGTCATAGTTATTAATCAACTGGTGAACGTGCGACTAACTCGTTGCAGCGTAATAATCCACCTACTCCTATGATTCCATATTATTGATGCAAATAGTCATACAACTTTTTTAAACAAATATTGCGCTTAAAAATAACTTCATAAATTTTTTTTTTTACACACCCTAAACACAACAGCCCCTAAATACGTACGCGTCAAGATAGCTTTTTAAAAATCATATTGTTATTTGATAAGCATTGCATGTACATGTCATTAAAGATGTCAACACTCACTTCATACTCCAGTGGTCGTTCATGCCGGTCTGCTGGCTGAGCATGGTCAGCATCATCTTCTGCGAGGCGTCCTGCGCGGCGGCGGCGGCGGCGGCGGCGGCGGCGGGCGGCGACTGGACGCGGGCAACACGTGGGTTCCCGTCCGCGACAAGACAGTGCTTGAGGTGCGCTGTGTCGCTGAAGGTAACTTATGCTTTATTTTATCGTTGCTGTTCTGTTTGGCTTGGGTAGAGTGCACTTAGTGCTAAAGTATCTTTGTCCGTACAGAACTGTCGTGCTTCCACATTCATCACTTTCGTCATGTAAACATGCTGATTTCGGAGACATCTGCTTCCTAGCAGCCAGTACCTGATCCATTGGTCACGATAGGTGTGTCCTGGTCTTCCTCGGCACTTTCTCGTGTATTTGTTATGCTTAACACTTAAAATAAATGTCAGCAAGACGGAGCATTCGTGAGTTAGTGTAACGCTAATAGTATGTGGGGTCGAGTGCCTCCGAGGGGCTTGTGACAATTTGCAGTTCATCAGTTCTTGTAACAATACAATTAAGCACACCTATGGAGTTTCTTTCGCCGCTTCTTCTGCATAGCGAGATATCTTCCGAAGCGGTGGTAGTTTCATTTTGACGTGCAAAAAGTGTTCTATTGAACCAATTTTGAAT
>DWME01010103.1:0-10442 GCA_018244795.1 Parelbella ahira ahira
AAAATAAATCACAGATCTAGGCGCGCATTAATTATTATAATTAAAACAGGCAATAAGATTCCTCGTACTACATCATAATAATTCAATAGAAAAATACTTAAACATAGTGATAGAAGGCGTATCATGTTCAAATGAACCTTGTACCGAGCGAGTGGTATATGATGTTTCGAGAGAAAGTGTCACCGGCGAGCAGATTATTATTGCGAAATTATAGTTGCTGCAAGTTCGAGATACCCTCGGCGATGTATTTGAATGAGGAAAATTTTACCAACAACCACCATCTCAGCAACCTTGATGTCGGTGTGGAATAGTGGAGCATCGGCCGACACCTCGCACTGATACTCCCCTGTCAATGTTCTATCCACTTCCGTGAGCACCACGCGATTCTGGTCTGATGCTGCTACCTGGACAAGAGAAACAACAAAGTAATATTGTTGAAACTGAAGTAAATTGAAATGCTGTCAATGTCTGATTCAAAATCCAAATATCAAAATTGTTTCACATCATCAAATGTACAAAAGTATTGCGAAGAGAGATTGACTTAAGTTTAACAGTGGTGGAACTTATATAAATATACTGTAGGTAAATTATTTTATTGGTACCGAATTTATTTCGAATGTACTTTAAGAAATTTTGCTTTTTATCATCTATAATCCACTATTAATAAATGAACGCTTTTAGAGTCATGTATTGTTGCTAGTAATACTGAGTTCGGCATAAAGCATCGTGAATCAAAACTGCTGCTTAAACGATACAAGTCCCACGCACTGCTATTTTTCATTTGGCCCGTAAAATATTTTACGCTGATAAGCGATAGTCACGGCTGCAATGTACAACTGTTGCAAACAAATGATTTCATACGCAGTTACAACGATGATATTTTGTTCGGCAGTATCACATCTGTGATGATATTAGACGAAGCTTCTTAATTAACGCTGCATATAAATGTTCTGTATCTTACAATCATCAATTTACGTAATAATCTTGTAAGGCTTCTTCAAAAAATACATTGGTCTAAACGTATTTAGTACTCACATCGACTTTGATCTCTGCGACTGGGAAGACCTTCGTAGCTGGTGACTCTTTGGGAACGTACCGGTAGAATTCGATCATATTTCTGTACCACCGTATGGAGTATAGCTGAGCGCCCTCCAGCTCGTATGAACACATAAGCTCTGCGTCGCGCCCCGTTAACACAGCTTTGGGCACGTGGATTTGTAAGGACTTCAACGTAGTCACTGTACCTGGGAAGACATAAAAAAAATATTTTGTAAAATACAATACATAGTGTTGTGCAGTTATGGTTTAAGAGTTAAGACACGTTTCCTGAAGAACGAGTTAAAATAACAGTTATATGTATCCATTACATTTGTCGCTCCAAAATGAAACAATGCAAATACCTTAACAAAACGTGGATGTTCTCAAAAAAAAGTCAGCTAAGTACTTCGTAGTCACATAACCGTGACAAGAATTTTATGCGCCCAATATCCCTTTCGCTTCCGGAATTTATTATAAAAAGTGACAAGAATCTGCCAAAAATATTATAATATTTTCCTTTGCGCTTTTCACTCATAAAGGTTAAAGAGGTCGAATTACAAAGGTCGAGGAAGTATTTAATAATTACCAGATGGGATCGGTCAGAAATATTCCGGGAACCGCAACGCCTAGCGCAGTAGGCCCTTCCGGTCAGGGCAACAGTTTATTTTGCATTAACTTTTCAAAAAGCCATAAACTACTCCCAAGTATTTTAACATTTATTCAATACAATTTTTTGATTGCCTTGAGCGAGCCACGAAAATGAATATTGAAGGTTGTTGGAATTTTTAACTTTGAAACTTTAGATGGTAAAATACTGGAGAGAAATATTTTTAGTGCGACCTGATATTGCATCACAAGAAAATTGTGCTGCTAATCAAACAAATAGAGATAAATATTTTTTTGCGACCCTTCTATCATTCCACTGTTGGAACAAGGATGTCCTCTTGTAGTAAGAGGGTCAATAAAATTGAAATTATTCATATATTATACGTCACCGTACGATAAAAACCTCCCTGATTAGCTTTGACAAAAGGGTGAAGCTGGAATTAGCCACTTAAAACATTAGTAGTTACATACAGAAGTGAGTTCAAGATTTTATTTATTGTCATTATTATCAAGTGAGAGTCACACTTAACAAGTAAAAGTTAATTGTAGTTCTGAGAATGGCCCGTGAATTATTAGTTGCTTTCATTGTCTGTAATACGCGTGTACCATATTATATATGTAGGTATGTATATGTAACTTTTGATATCATCATTCTAATGACCTGACCTTGATAACAACCTGTATGATGTCAATAAATGCAGTCATTAACGTATAGTCAAAAAAATCTGTGGTTTTTTGTTCAAAATAGTCTTTCAGGCACTACGTTGATCAAATTTCTTTATGTACTGTGGCCTAGATGCTAAAATTGATTAAATGCTGTTCATTTGTTAAGGAGGTAGTGTGACTTTTCTAGAGTACTCAGGCGCCTTTATACATTAAGGAGATTAGATTTAAATGGTTTCCCATTTTTATACTTCATAAACGCTGAAACGGCGGTGTGCTGACAAATGATAGGAACAGTGAAAAATACAGTAAAGTTTAATTGACATTATACGCAAACAGTTTGTTATGTACAAACAACGCACAGTTCAAAGTTAAAAAGAGAATGAAACACAAAGCCTTCAAAAATAATTACTTGGCTCCTAAACGAATAATGTAAAAAGCAACTAGCTTTAACATTTGTGTAAAGGAGACCGCAGAAAAAAAATAAAATAGGCTTCGCCGACTGCCACTGACACGAACAAAAGGGATTAGAAAAACAATGACATCAGCACCCGCCCCACAACCAAACACAAATCGAGGAGTTTCATCATAAGATTTTACGATAGCACCATCCGTACATTACATTTTTACCTTGAAACACTGAGGTGAGGAAAGTAAATAACCAGTTTATGGCAGCTCGTTAGAAGTTCGCTCGTAATATGGAATGACAGTCGCTGTTATCGCTGCTCACCCTTCAAATCTGGAACTTGATACTTCCACGTGTTATTATTGCTTGGTAACTTAGCGTTTAGATACATCAAAGTTGGCCGTAACATTTTGATTACGGGCAATATAAGAGAAACGTTTGATATAAAGAGCCGTGATTGGCTCGGTTCCGTATTACCCGCGGTGAAACTTGTTAGTTTGGTGTTCATGAACTTGGGAAGGTGGCGTATTGAATTTGATTTGTTCAGTAACGTGTAACGGTGTTCGTTGCTCAGATGCAATGTTGCCATTTACACTTTGCCGTGTGTTGGGATCGGTTGAAGATTTGTTAGAGGAGTTAGTGGGAAGAAACAAAAGGCTGAAGGATATAGATATAGATATAGAATGTATATTTTATCCGTACCTGTACAAGCGAGGTATATTCGGACTATAGCAGAGTAGAGTTTCATTTCAACTTCGTATCTCTGTATAAATATGAATTTACAAATTTATATATGTACTCTATCATCCGATTGATCCCGAAACCTATAAGCCCAACCTAGTTTGGGCAAAGCTGTCCGTGTGTGAATGTCAATGTCACGGCTGATGATTAAATATTCTATATTGTTATACTATAACATATAATAATGTACCCATACATGTAGGTATCTCGTGGCCAAAGTACTTAATAGAAAATTGGGAACAGGAGTTCACAGTTACATTTAAACGTAACATCACGCCTGCAATGCTCGAAATGATAGACAGAGGTGTCTAGTCCACTCCCAGTTACAGTTACGTATAATATACTTACTACTACATTACTACGAGTTGATAATGGGATAATAGGAGATAGAAAGTACTTGCACCATTAATACACAAAAATCCTGAACATTTTTGGTAGCGCGACGAAAAAGCGTAATGAATGGATCGTAAGCCTTTTCATAGATAGCGTAAGCCTTAATCCGATAGAGGGATTAAAAGAGGATTTTTGAGGTCATTTGAAGCTTCCCTAGAACTTTTGTAGCTCTGTATGTGGCGTTAGCATGATGACATGCATCGCATCGGGTAAGTTGCTGAGGTCACTGAATACTCTGAAACTTTCAACATTTCAGTGTATCGACAGCAAAATTACAATGCAGTTTAATGTTTTCAAAAGAACTGGTACTTTACAGTGAAATTCATAATCAAAATGTACTTATTTATGATACATCTCTTAAATATTAATTAATGACCAATTACACTCGAGTCCTATATTTACACATAAAGATTTATTTGTAGAATTATAGCCCAATAATGATTTTTGGTGTCGTCTTTCGAATGACTTGACAGAGAAAGAGAGAGAATATATGTATTATAATTGCTTAAGTGCGGATATTATCAATAGCAATAAGACAATAAGTGAATACATTCTTATTTATTTAGCCAATCCGTTCTTATTTGAGAGCAGTAGATATAGTTATACGCAAGCGGCGCAGCGGTTACATGGCATGAAAACATATAATGATCTCTCAGCGTTGCAACGTAAACATTAAGCAATGCTGTAACAACAACGCTGAATGCGGGTTTTAAAGGAAATTGTGCGCGTTCATACAAATACTTTCACCTCAAATGCCAACGTATTCCGTGTACCGTGTAACGCGCTGGGAGGGAAATTAGAGTGTTAACACATTGTGGACATACAACAGATTGTACATTATCATAATAATTCAAATTCTTTATTTCATTATACAGGGTTTTTCACAATGTTAAACAATTGTTGAAGTCGCCTAGTAAGCGTAAATAAAATTAATATTTTTTTGTCCACTCAGTGCAAATGAAGTAGATATTTTATTTCCTACATTGAAATTGTTTTCGTTTTTATTTTGAGATATTTTTAAGATTTAACTCTTTCTTTATGCTTGAACGTGGTCTACAAATACGACCAATGTTTCTTATATGTATAATTGGTGCTATTAAGATACGTCATATACATCATCTTCATCATCAACAGCATCATCAGCCTCTAAATGTCCACTGCTGGACATACGCCTCCCCTAATCGACGCCGCTCCTTCCAGTGCTATACGCACAATATACGAGTAAATATATAGTAGGTATATTACCGGCGTTCCATTATTTATGGGTACGAAAAGAAAACCTAATAAGTTTTAAAAGATTGATCATTGATACGATTATATTTAAAAATGTGTTTTTTTTTAAATCTTGAATTTTATAATATTATCACGAAATATAATATTACCAAAAAATTTATCTATAACGAGAATTTAATGACTTCAAATAACGTGACAATATAACATTTATTTATTAAAAAGCTTTACTTACTTCCCTGCCAAATCATAATGTACACACTCAAAAGTACATAAACAGATGTATTTGTATATGTATACAAATTGTATACATATTTTGCATATCCGATGTATGTATGCCATCGATCTGCGGTTAGTATAACATCCATATTTGCCATCTAGTTCCAGCGACGCGCAGTTGTCCCAAATAGCTGACAAACAGAGAGATAAAAGCTTTTTAAATCTCGGAATTTACCGTTTGTTTGCAAACTCCTAGTTCTGTTTGGGAAATACAGCGTTTATTCATTATTATTAAAGTTTTGATCCGCTAACAAAGGTGTTTCACGTTGGTATGATTATAGTTATTAATACATCTTTATATCGTTCCACTGTTAGGCACATGTCTCCTCTCAGGTTAAGAAGAGACTTCGTCGTCATATTACATCAAATATACTAATTATACTCCGCTTTATATAATTATAGAAAAAATAAAAATTATAGACAAAATTTAAACAACAACTAGTATGTAGTAAAGTTCTGTGAATTATATTTAAATAAAATATAAAGTTGAGAATTTACAGGGTAGTCTTATTTACATTTCGTCATTGCTTATCTGCTATCCGAACCGAGCGGACGTGTCTTACATCGTGTGTAGTGCAATCTACAACTACACTTTACTGTTTTGTTGTAAACTTACAAAATTTAATGTTGAATAACAAAATCCTAGTTCAAATACCGTAACTATGACGCCGTACACTGAAAACATCCCGGTGTTGTCTCGAAAAGAGATAAAAGCTTTTTAAATCTCCGAATTTATGGTTTGTTTGCGAACTCGGAATACTATTCGGGTGATATTGTTTTAATTCGGAACGAAAACGAACGAAGCGCTTTATGCGGTATCACGCGTTCACTTAGAGCATCCGTTGTGTTTTATGTTTTATCTGTTCTCGCAAATCTACGAATACTTTAAATTTTTATTCTACCACTGTTAACAGGCGACAACATTTGAAGATCTTGACCTATTTATGACTCGATTGATCGAGCGCGTTATTGGAACGGTAAAGGCGAATGTGATGATGACAAATGACGAATGTGACAATGTTTTGAGCTAACAGTGTTTCTGTAAGACTTAAAGATTATGCCTTAAGGGTGCCTTCAAGTGTGCCCAGTTTCGAGTTGTATATTACGTAAGATGTTTTGGAAACTATGATAACGTCATTCAGGTTACGCGTAGTGCCAACTCTCATCTACTGCTTGCAGAAGTTCGACTAGTTCAGAACATGTTTGAGGTACTTCGTGAACTCTTATCGTTTGCTTAAGTAGTTCTGGTCTGAAGAGGGATTGTAATGTTCACAGTTAAATGGAAAGTTGACTTTAAAACTTTCTAAATTAGAACTAAACGGCAGAGACGATATTTAATCATATTATAATCATCGCTTTAATTTGTGGAATACTACATACTTTAAAAGGTAGCAAAATATAACCAATATTATCCTAGGGCTAGTTTCAATAACAGTGTAATAACTTTTTATTTTCATAGTTATAACCTAAAATCTGATGGATTTCATGCATATTATCATTCTATACTACGTCCCTAAAGGATTAATTCTCAACTAAGAGACATACACTAAAGTTTTATTCCTAAGCATAACTTTATAAAGATACTAATTCCTTTTTTAGCTTAAAATATGACGAACGTTTCTCTTTAAATCCTCTTTGAAACTGAATTTCCAAAAACTACTTCTTAGTGCTCCGTTACGTCATACACAGAAAGTGAAATATTGAACGCGTATTAAATATTTCGTGGCCCCAGCTATGTTTGGAAAAATCAGAAATATATATTATATAGATTTACATGACTACTATAACACCAATAATCTAGGAGACGCAATAATAGTTATCGACGAAATAATACAGCACGCTATGACTAAACAAAAGGTATAAACAAATTTTGAAAAACAACTTAAACAATCATATTAGAAAACTTTATTTGAAACAATAACAACACAAACAAAGAACGGTTATGATAGGATTTAGAAGTTGAATAAATCGAACGAAGTGAAACAAAGCGATTACGTCAAGATCGAGTAAGCAAAGTTCGGTTCCAGCGCTCGGAGCGTGTTCCAGGAAATCATTCTATCGCACCATCGTACGCCAAAACAACGCAACAATTCTTCAAACTAACGCCGATAACGCCAAACTTCTTCCTTTATTATATATAACGTTTGATAAAACAATCGTTTGATATATTGTAATAACACTGCAATTCCCTTACGCTATATATTAAAATCAGGAATACATCCATGATCTGCAAGCATTATAGTTTGGAAATAATATTACCTTTCTAGCTAGAATTATTACTAATCTTGGATTTAAGTCCTCGACAGTCTGAAGATCTGAAATCGACTATGTTCATAACGACAATGTCATAAGTAAGAACCTGACCGAACACGTGTCACTATATATGGCATAACTTTTCGTCGAAACGATTAAGACATTATTACGATTATGGTTTTTCTTAAAATCTAAGAAAGAAAGAAAATAAACAAAAAAGTGGAAAAATGAAATATATTCAGTGTTCAATGTTCAATTTGTAAAAAGCCACACCATTTTACCAAAATATCAAGAATGTCGTACAACGTACTGTAAAAATGTTTCATTGAAATAACCTTTCCATACAATAAAAGTTTGACTCAGAAATGCTCTTTCCCAAAGTCAGCTCTTTTGTCTAAAACAAAGGTAACGTGCAAAATTGCTGCAACATTATGCAGTCGATGGCAAGAGCTTCGATTCATATTTTAAACATGACACAAACACAATCTATGTGAATCACCTCTAGGTATTTACACAAAACTCAATTTCGTTCGACACCGGACAGCAAAATACAGAATTGTATTGACGGTGTTGAATCGAATCGGACATCGTACGTTGTACAGTATCGATTCGTCGATTGTTCTAGAATAAGTTTGGCAAAAACAAATTTATTGGAAGCATCATCCAATTCGGTGATACGACAATACGCTGGCGCATCTAGTCCGGGCAAAATACCATTACGAAGGATATTGCTTCGAATGAAAACCAATTTTGCGTCACCATTCTTCGTTTGTGACCGTTTTTAAATAAAAACTAACGGCTTGTTATGTTCGAACACATTTGACGGAACATTGTTGTTGCTATTGGCTGAACGTATAATGATAACTTTATGAGTGACAAGTTGTTTGTTAAATATAATAAAGTGGGTACTTATTTTAAAACGTTTTATGTTCAGAAAACTGGATTATTTTGATTTGTTAACCAAGTCTGATTATAAAGAAAATGCTCCTTAGAGCTATCGATGTAGCTTCCAACGCCATGGAATGTTGCTATTGAATTTCCAATAATTTATTTTTTTGTTAAACTGTCAAGTTTCGGAGATGGTGATTTCGGTGATGGTGATTTCGGTAATAGCTTAACATGTGATTCAATGCAACTATTAATCGATTACGATTAATAGTTGCTTCATTTAGTCGTACAAAATTAGCGGATATGAATTGGAAAATTTGTAATTAATTCTGATAATTAATTACAAATTAATTACCTAGATGCGGCAATTCGATGACAAGGGGCGATGGCGTTCGTTAGGGGAGGCCTATGTCCAACAGTGGACTGAAATCGGACGATGATGATGATGATTAGACCATAACTGCTATTCCAATTTGAATGAAGTGTATTCTCGTCTTGTTAATGGATTTAATGTATCTGGAAATTATTTGTACAGGCCCTTACATGTATAGAAATTTACAAGTATCGAAACGATTATGTTGATGAAAGGGTTCGGTATAAAAGGCGAGGTCAAGACTTACTTATGTGTAAAGCGTTCATGACATTTTCAATATGACACAGAAATTGAAGAATGGGTTTTATCTCTACTCTATGAAGAATTCCTAGAATGGGTCCTAATATTAACGGTAAAGGAATGACGTCCCGCTAACATGCGTTATTGTTGTAAGTTAACAAAGTAGCATGGATTAATAATAATAACCCTCTCAATATGAGAGGAGACCCCTATTCCAACAGCATGGATTAAAAAAAGAGAAATACCGCCTGTAATCCCCGAAGAGGTATCCAGAGGGGTGTAGTACACTCCCACGTTTCACCAATTAGCATGGAGTATTTTAAGTAAACAATAATACAATTGAATTACATTTCTGAGCCTGTTGGTAACAACGTCAGTCTCATTTCCCACGATCCAGAGTGTTCATAAAAGTGATCCTTTAGCGACGAAAGTTGGGGGAAGATCATTAATTAACTCGTAAACTGTCAGGCATTATTTTAAAACAAATATTTATGCGAACTTTTCTTCCTTAAAATTCTATGGAATATCTTATCATTCATACTGCATTAAACCAAAATGCTTGATAACTCTATTTCTGATAGGTCATAATGAATTTTATTTAAATGCTTTAGGGATTTAAAATATTTTCTCATTATGTTTGGTTCATATTCTTTATTTTGTTTATTTGACAATTCATCCACTTTAATTTATATATCATTCTTTACCAGAAGATCATTACTTCATGTTATTTAAGGTGGTACATATTTTTTAAGGTTTGACAACTGTAAAAAATGGTCTTTATTTTTTCATACACCGTACTCTTAAACACATTTTATATGGAACACCTAATAGTGAAATAATACAATATACATAATTTTGTATTATTTCACAATAACAGGATATCTAAAGGAATCCATATAAAGAGCGGTGTATGAAAATAAAGACAATTTTTTTAAGTTTTCACGTTATTTTCTAAGATCCAAAGTGACTCAAAATCGATCCCTTGAGTACTAAAAGTTGAGCGAACACCATTAATCAACTCGTAAAGTGACGGTCGTTATGAAACAAACAGTAATATTCATCGCTTCTTTTATTTCTAGAGACTCATCTTAAATTGATAAATTTATATAATTCATACGTGTGTATGCGTTTGTGTGACGGTTCGTGCGTCCATGATTGTGTGCATGTGTAAGCGTTTGCGTGTGTTTGCGTGTGTGCGTGTGCGTGTGCGTGTGCGTGTGCGTGTGCGTGTGCGGGTGCGGGTGCAGGTGCGTGTGCGTGTGCGTGTGCGTGTGCGTGTGCGGGTGCGGGTGCGGGTGCGGGTGCGGGTGCGGGTGCGGGTGCGGGTGCGGG
>DWME01010104.1:0-10442 GCA_018244795.1 Parelbella ahira ahira
ATTAGGAACGTCTCATTTTAATACAACTTCAGTAGCATTATGACATTTGATAGATACTATAAAATTTCCAGACAGATTTTTAAATTACTGAATGTAATTTGACTCTTTCGTTCATATACGTTCACATTCGTTTCCGTATTTAGTTCCGGGTAGTCCGCGTTGATGAATCAATAAATATTCAACAGCACTCCCGACATGGTTCCTATCCTTAAACCTCAGTCACAAAGCGATATTTTAATTTGAATCTTTTTTAATGATGTAGACATAAATTACATAAGTTGAACAGTGGCAACACCAGTCAGTTACACGCTCGAGATGTATCGTGGGTTGATGGCAGGCTGCAAAGGCACTCGGCTGTAAAAAAAACAAACGAGATCGGACGACCTAACAAGGCCACAGGCGTGTCATTCACGCGCAATTATGTGTATAGTGATATAGGCAGGCAGTACTCAAATTATTATTTTATTTTAGTAGGCGTCGATCATTTAAAGCTGGAAGACACTTCGACTGCAATGACGGGTGTATGAAAATGAATATACTGATCTAAAAAGTTGTAGAAATGCTGCCAATGTATTCTAAGATATATTTTAAGCTAACTCTAAGCAATTTAATGATTCCCTCCAAAGGATAGAAAGTTATAAACCAATTGTGCTGTCTGGTGAAACGTGTGAGTGTAGTACACTCGTCTGCCTACTTCTTCGGGGTTACAGGCGTGATGTTACGTTTTTTTTACGTTTTCAAATGTGCTGTAATTTTTTATGTATTTTTATTATATTGTCACGTATGGGATAAACAGAGAGGTGAGTTTGTTAATATCTCTGTCCTTGCAGAAGTGACGTGTTTCTACATTCATTCTTAGTTCATCTAGCGCATGTTTTACCAATTACCACCCAAAAATTTGAAAGAAATGTTACTATTATGAATTTAAGCCGAAAATAAGAGAAGTTGAATCCAAAATTAAAGATCTTAATACTGAAACCGGCTACAATATTACATTTGCTAATCTGAATATTGAAAGCTGCCTCATCTAACGTATACACGTCCTTTTTCCTCACATCGTTATCCTTTAAAATCTAAGAGAAATAGCTTAATAAACTCGCTTCAATTGCTAATCGAAATGAGCACTAAAGTTTATATCAACATTTTATAAATTAGAAAGTTCTCGATGTAAAGCGATAAATCCTTGATAGTCAATAGACCAATCAGAAACTTGCAGAATGAGTCGTGTTCCGCCAATAAGGAGTGTGGGCCTATACAATAAATAAATTATATGATGGAATTTGTTACATCTTTCCAAATTTAAAATTCAGTAATTTAATAATTATTTTTCGTTTTTATCTTCATTAAAATGCATCAAAATGCAAAAGAAAATATCAAGGAGGTATATTTAGTTAGATCTATCATTTTAGATGTTGTATTTTTTTGAATGTAAAAAACGCCAAAGACCTAATCGATATTGTCGCATTGTTTTGATAATAATGAATAATTAAAAAAAAGTTTGTTACTTAATAATAATAATAATAAAATTTCTCTCAACGTCTGAGTGTGTCATTTTTCGTTTAGTGCAGGTTTTACGATTTTCTGTTTAGAAGAACAAATTAATCGTTAAAGAACCCTTACCTATGCGTCTGTTTAATAAAACCATAATTCATAAAGCATTCATTTTTCTTTTATTACAGGCTTAATAATAAAAGTCGTCCCAGATGAAGTTACAGTACGTCGATATATTGTGCTAATTATAATATAGCAAACTACTACAGATGTTAGCTATGCTATAATATATACATAATATGTCTTTGGGGGCATTATCTGCGCGATAATGTCTTGCAATATCAATATAATATGTTATATTATACTTGTTGAAATATTTTGACAACAAGAGATATTTATAACTGTTAATGTTACTGTAGATAATATATTGTAATGTCAATCATCAATCCCGAGCTATAATATAATATAGTGTAGCACCCTATGCGACGACCTCTATACTTAACGTCTATAATTTACGGGTATACAGTGTAATAGAGAAGAAAATAATTATATTTTCAATATTCATATCAGTATAAGTGTGTGGAATAAAAATCTAATTCGATATTTAAATTTCTTATCCTCATGTAAGTATCACGCGGACTGTAAAAAAGCCGTTTCCTGCGGATATTGCTATATCAAAGTATGAAACACTATATTACTTGCAACACCGGCACCTCTGCTTGTGCCTACGCAGAACTTTACACGTACCGAGATACGTTTTACGACTGTCATTTACACAAAGAGATTTAATTTTAACATCAGTCATTCTTCCACAGAAAGATTAAAGTTTCCTTTAATGTAAATAAACTGTTGAAATTATGTATGGCAATATGTTTAGCCCCTACTCCATTGGATGTATCACGTAACAGGTAAAACGTGGCAGTACTACTCTCTGGCTACCTCGGGGAAATACAGGCGTGATAGTATGTTATGACAATATGGGACAATTTTCACTTAAGCAGACTAAGCAACCCCGTGGCATATCCTTTGACGACTATTTCACGCACTTGTAGGGCTGCTATTAAAGTAGTATTTTTTATCTATATAAAACTTTTTCTATATCCGTATTGCGAGGGAAGCGAGCAATCTTACGTTTTTGTCTCTGGCCACCCGATAGCTTCCTCCCTTTGTGTTTTTCGACGAATTTTAGGCTTCCCCGCATCACCCCTTCAATATTAATGAATCTATGCAAAAGTTAATGGGATTTAACCCCGAACTCATGTTTATACGATCAGTTCTTCTGAATGACATATTGTTTTTATTGTATGTAAAAATATAGAATATTTCGTGTCGTATATATACCTATTTAAAATTTACCAATGAATCCATATATGTAAGTATATTTTCGTTTACAAAAATTGTAGCTACTAAAACTAACGTCAAATTCGACGAGCTATCTTTAAAATACAACACTCGAATTATCCAGACGCAACGACGTACATCTGGCGTAAATATGTGACCTTCGTGTGTTCTAAACGATTGTTCGTGCAACTCGTTCCATCTGTCAGCCTCATGTCAAACGAATTGTTTTATGTGCCTATATTACAATCGATTTTGACATCTGTTACGGTTTAAAAAGTCGATTGCGAGGCCGAAAGCGGTCAACCGCGCTGTTCTACACTTCGCGAAACGCAATAACATTCATTTCCGACAACTGTCAAATGTGAATGTTTTGGCGGGAAGGCGTTTTTTTCTACCTGCTATTTGAAGACTGGCGCTCAATTCGTTATGCTTATTGCTTCTTACTTTGTTATAAAAACTTTACTAGTAAAACGTGGAAGTGTACCACACTCCTATGCCTTTACTTTGCTTCTCTCCCTTTTCGGAAATTACAAGCGTAATATTTCTATTATAAAAAAAATTGTTATCATGGACGATTTCAATTGAACGTTATTTGTCTAATTGCCATTTAAATACCTACTTTTATTATTATTTGCGGAGCCTGGTCTGTCTCATTTAGGAATTGATTAAAATATTTATACAAATAAATGTACATTTCTATATCATGAGCAAATTAAATTAACCCTATTAATGTAGGCGTAAATTATTTTTTTCGTTCATTACATATTAACCATGACGTGTATCATATGTAAATAATAAATACATAAAAGTTAATTGATTTATCGCATTGTTCTTTATTCAGATGTTTTTAAAAAATTCGTTTAAATGTCGCCTAAAAAAGTTAACACCTGAAGCCCACACCGCCATATTTTGAAATACGAGCACAAGAACTGCCTCGTGAAATTTATCCCTCTGCAATGCGTTCTGAACTTTTACGAGTGGCAATATTTTGAAACTGAAACAGTCACGTGTAGTGGGACACGTGTTGGCGGCTAGCAGCTTGTTTGTGCAACAGGTTCTGTAGATAACGCTTTGCTACCATTTCACAGCGGAAAGGAAGTAAACATTTTTATGTAAGTGAAAAAACCAATCCCGTTAGGTTATTACAACCCTGGACTCCGCTTTACACATACATAGCTACATTTATCACCAGTTTTAATTTTTCGTTCATTTCATGCAGGCCAGTAACGTTTACTTTAAATTCAAGATCAAGGCATTCCCTGCTTTTTGCGTAGAAAATCGTAATAATTATCAGCAGATTTTACTTTATAATCGCAATTTTAATGCGCACCTGTCTATCTTTGTTGGTACCTTTGTACCCATGAATTGTACTTTTAAATACCTACACCTTGATCTATATGTTGATGGTATATCTGATAAGCTAAGCGTTACCAACATTGCCAACTTAACACAGATTATAAAGATACAATTTCAAATATTTATCGAAAGTATAAAAATTGATTAAAACACATACAACGTATATAAAGTAATTACGATAAAGAAAATATGTATCATGATAATAGTCATAATGTATCTACAGATTAAATTTGGGAATCACCGATGTAATATGTGGATAGATAATATCTACTCATGTACTTATTGCACGTGAACTGGGAAGAAATGTTTTTCCTCACATTAATTTCAATACAACAATATAATTCTAATCAGTGATATAATCGCTCCAAATGAAAACTTTTTGATTGTCTACAAATTTTCATATTACCGGATCGAGAAACAAATCAAGCGATTTTGGCAAAATAAATTAATACTGACATTTGGGTAAAAGCTAATTTCAATAAACACTCGATGCTCTCTGCCTACTTCGTGAAAGACGTGACCGGTGACGTAATAGGAATGATAGGGAATTTTATAATTTTTGTGGCATAGAGAAGTGATGTAGTGGCCGAAATAAGCCACAGTCTCAAGGTGCAACATCCGGCGATCAGTGGGTGTGGTGGTGCCGCCCCCCACTCAGTTCATAAATATTTGTCCAACACTCGTCTTCCGTAGGGAGGTCTGGTAATATTGAAACGCAAAATAACGCCTTCTCTAACGACAATCAGTGGATCTGTTTCAATTAAAGATCTTTTTTTTCCATTCCATTTGTTCATTTACTGTCTCTACCTCATTCTCATTTATCATCTTATTACCATTCTTATTTTCATTCTCAGTGTTTCCAACTTTCTCCACTCTATCTTGTCTCAAATTTTCTATTTGGAATCTAAGCCTGTCTTTACATTTAACGGCAATTTACTATCAACAGTCAATAAGTGCTTCTCGTTTTTAGTCATCCAAAATCGCTTCTGTATTGACTTTTGCTGTTATAAGTTCTTTTTCGGTAAATTATTACCTAATCAAATATCACTCTATCGATTATATTACAGTGCAAGACTCTAAGTAACCTCGTGAAAATTGCTGTTAACTTGTCAAGTTAAACCCGTAACAACTCCCACTCACGCCCTCAAAACGTCATCGTTTATCGTAGTCTGTCAATGATTGTAATCAACGTAAAATGATAGTTAATATCAAAAATTACCAGATAACATTTTTGAAAATCAATTGACATCCACAGAAATCATGTCAATTTTTAATAAGCATCGCGAACGTTTTTAGTAGACACTATCTTGTTGGTACTTATATAAATTTCGTAAATTATAGTTTCATAGTGTATTTCTGGAGGGCTGGCCGTTACACTCGAAATTGCGAAAATAAGTTTTCTATTTTCAAGTATATACGCAACAGAATTGTAAACAATATGCGCAGAAACGGTATGAATTTTCCTTAACCATATTATTGTTATTCTTTGGGTATTCGATAAGATTTTTGCAGAACCCATATTTTTCTGCGTTCCCTATATGAACCTATGTAGGTTGAACTCTAAAATGGCTTAATCCGAAGTTATAGTTACAACAGAACAGTTATATATGACTGCCTCGTTGGTCGAGCGGTTGCAAGCGCGACTGCCGATCGGGAGGTCCTAGGTTCAAATCCCGGGTCGGGTGCTATTGGATTTTTCTAATTTAGAATTTCTCGTAGTGACGCGGTGTCTGGAATCGCGTCCGGTGTATGGCAATAGAATCACCACCTATTCCATGGGACTTAAACGTAACCGGTGAAACGTGGGAGGGTACTACACTCCTCTGCCTACCTCTTCGGGGTTACAAGCGTGACGTAACGTTATTATTATTATTAATTGACCTTATCCCTTATATTAAACGCGTTAATTACGACTTAGATACTTTTAATATTAAACAAGGAGCTAAAAAAACAAATATGATGTAACTTAGAGAAAGAACAAAAATATTTTATTTAATTTTTCGCTAATCGTCTGCCACGGAATCGTGCATCCGCGTTAAAATTTAAAAATAACTAAATCCAACACATTCCACTTACTCCAACGAATTCTTCTCGTATCCATTGGCTATTCCGCGCGATCCGGTCAATGGAATCAATGCCAAGAAAAAGCGCGCCAAAAATCCGACAGGCAAACGAGTATAGAACGATAATGCCAACACTGTACAAATATCCACAAACCAAATTTACAACAACTGAGCAAACCGTTACACACACTACGCGAGAGACAAAGTAAATATATAGTTACACATACAAGCACATAACACGCTATATACTTTTCATTTCTTTTACATTAAAAAAATATAAATGGGCCAACAATTTAAAAAAGGAACGCGCGACACCCGTTACGTGCGCAGTGTAAACGCGAGATGACAATTTACAAAAATGTAAATAAATATTATACGACAATTATTAGCGATCGAGTATGATACGCCCGCTCGAGTACTCGGACCGAACTGCGCGCCAAAGCCCGAACGCGCGAATGACATTATCAAAATGAACACCTCATTATGTATTTATTCAATTTGTGTACCGAACGCTCCTTTGTTCCTAGTTCTTTTTTTCGAGCGTTGACATCTGACACTGGCGCGTATGAAACAGCCTGTGACATATTGAGACGCGGCTTTTTGGTCAATGAATTGACATAACTGAAAACTGTATATGTACATATGGAATGTTTAATTAATACAGCTCGTATGTAAAGGCAACAAAGTGCTTTGTCTTTGATATAGACAATAATATATTTTTTTAAAGGTGGAATCTTAGGATACTAATAAAATAATCAAGAAGAGAAGATTTTTAAAATGTGGAATAACATACCAATATCAAGTAAATTTATTATATTGACTTTCAAACACTAACAATTTCAGCTCCACACAAATGTTACCACTAATTGCAAAAAATCCAAGGTTAGAACATCCGTATAAATCTAATTAAAAAATTCCTGATATTAATGATAACATTAGAACGTAACAGCTCCAGAGCATTTCAACCCTGTTAATTAAAGCCCCCCCCCACGCTTCACCCCCAGCACCCCTCTTTTAATTACTCTCGGACAGGAACAATAAGCGTCTACATATAGACGAGTGTGTCCACCACAACATAACTTATGATACAACAATCTCCCTGTATTTCCCCGAAGGGGCAGGCAGAGAAGTGTAACGCAGTCTCTCGTTACACTAGTTATGTCGTACGTTCCACTGTGGAACATAGTACGCGCCATTGGCATTCATCGTTAAAACAATGACATCACTCAAATCGCACCATGGTATTAATTATTACATATGTTTTAGTATATCAATCAGCGTTGGCAATACGAGAGCCCGTGCTCTGCGATTCCCAACCCGCATGCCCCGCGTGAGATTGAGCAAAAAGCACACAGGAAAGGCTTGCCCAGCAGTGGGCGGGCTGATGGTGACGATGATGACAATGATGATTTTAAACATAAGTCACCGTAATTCTATATCATTACGCAATGTATGCACTTATATAGCATACCCATTGTCCCATTGTTATTTGAATTTAAAAAAGAATCCGTAAACGTCAAGTACAATCAGCATTTTAAATTTGGAATGTTTATAAAAAAATGGCGGGAAAACTCATATGGCGTGTTCGAATATTTTACAGGGTTCTATAATTTTATCTACGTTTTTTACGACACAATCTTTTGCTATTATCTCTTATGTATAAAAAATATGCGTTAATGTCCTTTTTATTTTACCGCGAATATTATTTATCACTATTTTTAATAATAATAATCATTGCACTTACAAAGAGAATATCTTGGTTAGTTTATATTGGAATTTATTGATGCAAAATATGTTAGATGGAACATTCTCGACGAAGTTTGAGGACTCTTATACAAGCACATATAGGAGACCGATGTCTTCACATGCATTCTACAGCTCGGAGCCACTACTGAAAATTCTATATTGACGGTCACCCAAACAGAAACTTACGTTATAATTTCCTTACATTAAATTATGCTTAACGTTACGAGTTTTACAACCAGCATCGAAATCTTCGTTGCTGCTTTGCAGCAATGCATTACCTTACGCGTCTGTGCAAGAACAAGAAACCTGCATTAGCATTTGCAATTTGCAGTTATCTTCTTAAATTCATGGATCGGAGTTGCCGTTTGATACCAAAAGTTGAATTATTATGACCTTGAATGGGATATCATGAGAGGAGTAGAGAGAGTTTGGACATGTAGACAACTCCTGGATAAAAGCCTAGTTCATATTATCATCGGTCTTTTGTGTTTTTTTTAGAGTGCCGGGAGTTTTTTATCTGTATTCCTTTTCTATATTAACTGCAACTACCAAATCTCATTCTCAGCGCACCCAATATTGTCAAAATGGGGTTCAAGGATCTATCTTCACATACTAATACATATGTATATCTCCGTAAGTGAACTCTCGCTTTTCGTAACACGTCCCACGCGTGCATTGTGTTGCCAGCGAAATAAATTTATTGACATCACGCGCGCTAACAATGTCATCGTTGCACGGACGGCATAACCCTTACTGAACGTTACATTGATTTATGTTATTTAAAGGTTAATTTCTATTGTTTTAATTTCCATTGTTTAGTATTTAATATGTTTGCTTGATAAGCGGATTAAGTGCACATGTAACTAGCACAATACCAGCAATTGTATGCCACATTATCCAAATAAAAAAAAAAAATCTTATCTGATCTTCATCCTCATAATCATAATCAGCCTACTCTCGTCCACTACTGGACACAGGCCTCTCCAATAGCACGCCACTGAGCTCGATCTTCAGCTCTTCGCATCCAACCACTGCCAGCCACTTTGCGTATATCGCCACTTCACTTAGCTGGAGGGCGTACTACACTAGGTTTACCAACATTCGTCACACGTGTAGTCAGTTATACTTGCCGTATCATGAGTGTTGGGACCGGCGATAGTGCAGCGGCCTCTAGTTCCAATGTAGATAGACTAGACGCGTAACCGTTACTGAAATTGAGAACGTGATTCGCCGTGAAACTAGGTACCTGTAACAAATCACAATAAAATATTACGTACTAGTGATGTTTTTATTATTAGGTTAGAAAAATTCAATAGTACCCGACCGGGATGTGAACCCAGGACTTCCCAATTGGCAGTCGCGCTTGCAACCACTTACACAAATTTTTCCAACTTAGATTTTCTACTAGAAATTTTGTAGTAGTGATTCGAAATTTGGATCTGTGCCCGGTGTATGGCAATATGCTTACCATCTATTCTATTGTGGAACGTAAGCGTTAGTGCAAATCCCGGATCGAGTACTATTGGCTTCCCTAACATGGACTTATTATCCTAGATTTTCTAGTAGAAACTTCTAGAAGTGGCTCAGAGTCCGGATCTGTATCCGGCCTGTGGAAATAGGCTCACCACTTATTCTATGGCAGATAAAACGTAACTAGTGTAACGTGGGAAAAAAAACTACACTCCAGTTTTTTCCTTAGGTGTAGCGGTCTCAGGAGAATTATTGACGTTACATCAAGGTTGGTAACACGCGTTTCAATCTGTCGCTATTTGTGTCGTAGCCTCGCCTTCGTCATACATTCTTGAAGTGGGCCGTCACTTGAGATAGTGTTCAAAATATTATAGAGTAAATTATAGTTTGATGCTATCCTACATGTTGCAATCCAATATTCATAAAGGAAGACCAGTTTATAGTTTGGTGTAATATGGTTACTATAGAGATATAACAGAAAGAGAGTTTTTATTGTGAAGAGTTAGAGTGTGATTATCGTTAAAAGTGCAATGTTTCACGTTGCAATGCGTTCTGTTTATCCGCCTATTGAAATTTCACACTGTACAGTTGTGAGACCCAACTTGTGTGTATTATATAAATAAAATAATCATGTTACTTACCATCTGCTCATTGACGTACCACGTTATGTTGGCAGCTGGTAAAGATGGTGGCGATGAGCAGTTTGCCCGAATGTGATCACCACCGATGTAAGTCATTCTGTCTGACGTCACGTTTGGACTTATTAGAGGTGGTTCTGCTGGGAAAGAAAGCATTTTAATATATCGTTCGCTTTATCAAAAACATTTTGTTAATAAATAGATAATTAATATTCAGTAGGACAATTGTGACTATTGACACGATCTGGATTCTATGAACATTTTTTAGATTTCAAGTATAGTATGTGTCGGAGCCGCAATGTACATTAAACCAAGGCGAGCAATACATCGAAGCGAC
>DWME01010105.1:0-10441 GCA_018244795.1 Parelbella ahira ahira
TAAAATTATTTTCTAGTTTTTAGGTTGATTAGCAATAAAAGCGTATTTTTTAGTTTTTTTAAACTATTATTTATTTAAGCTTTTATTTGTTTCTAATGGATTTTGTTAATACAAGCTCAGTCCGAATGGTCCGGTGTATATATATATGTATGTGTATAGTTTATTTGCTGCCTAGTTACCACGTACAATCAGCTGTGTCTACCTTGGAAACCGATGGCCGTGTATAGAGGTGTTTAATTATTTAGTTCCTCCGCTGAATGTGGACTTAAAGAACGCGTTTGTCACGTCATTATCATCAGATGCGCATGGAACAATTGCAATTACCTAAGTATAAATGTTTAGATGTTATCATCTTTCTGATATTTGTTATGTAGCTACGCAGACCACAATCACGATTAATTCCATGATAACCAACATACTCGTTATCTTCGCCTTAGTGTAATCGTCGCCCACGCGCACCTAAATACTTTTGGAAAACATTTATTTATACGTAATTGGCATTTGTCAATCACTTGGATTGTATTTCGCTATAGTTTAGTTATATGTTAGATTAGAAATTGTTATTGAAAATGCATATCAAATCATAAGCTACATGCGATAAAAGTGGTAATAACTGGTGAGGCCTATGTCCAGCAGTGGACGAGAGTAGGCTGATGATGATGAATGTTTAAGTAATTTTAGTGGTAGGTAATAATTTCTGTACACATTTGTTTATTCAGTTATTTCTTTAATTTGTTGTCCGTAAAATATGTTTATTTCATTGTAAACAAAAATAATATCCGCAACCATTAATTAATAAAATACATTTTATAAATAAAATATATTCTAAATGCATTTTAAAGTCAACATTAAGTAGTAAGAAATAACAATAATAACAATCGCAAATAAACGTTAAATAATTAATGTCTCTTATCTATTAAAACGAAAAATAATGTGATAATAACCTATAACTCGGTACAGTTGTGTACATAATACAAATATGTGCATTAGTTTATACGGATGTACATATCTGCATGCAGTTCTCCGTGACTGTACCAGGTTCGCTTTGATGGCACGTCAGCGTGCGTTCTTGAACTTAACTCACTGCCTCTCACCGACCGGTGCTGCGTTTGCGCAAGTCTTGCCCAAAGCGATATTCACGCTGAAGTTAGGAGGTACTCCACTAACACATAACATAAACATAACATCACGCAAGTATTCTCTCAAGAGGTGTAGTAGTCTCCCACGATTTATCAGTTACGTTATATATCGCAAAAGGTTTTATATTCGATACATTACTTGGGTGGCAGAGGTGTACAGTTTGACTTTCGCAAAGACGTTGACTCACCTTTGAATACCTATCTATAACACTTTAATTATTATAACATCTTGAACACACACACTTAACACACTTGAACAATCTTATTTTTCAATACTGCTTACAAGAACAAAACAATAACATATTAAATACAATGGTACCTATATAACATTCGCTAATACAAACTCCGCCGTCACCTATATACATCTCAACGCGATTGTGAGTGACGTGATTACACTATACCGTGCTAGGTTGCTGATCCAACTTATCTAAGGCGGCTAAATCTGAATAATCTATTGTGATACGTCTTACACTTTCATAGGGTAAAGCCTTTTTCATCTTACATCGCGAACCACGCAGCCAACGCAAGATCAAAATTTTTGTAAATTATGAAATAAACTGTCAAGATTTGTGTCCGGTGTAGTTATGTCAGTAGGCTCACTTCCTACCCCATGCAACGTATAACACATGAAAACATTTTTCTGCCCAACCTTCTCGGGCAATGGAAGCGTGATGATATGTAAATATAAAGATATATGTATGTAACAATTATCGTACATCTAATTATGTATCAAAAATTTCTGATTATCGCTTAGCATTTTTAATATCTACGACCCATCACTCGCAGATATTGAGTTAAACTAAAATCACCAAGTTAACGTGGGGTGTATGGGCAAAACTTCCCTTGAGAAAACCTTCGTCCAGCAGTGGACTGAGACGAATCAATGACGATACCGATGAAGGTAACGACATAAATATCATCGCCTATGTCCCAATGTACGTACAATAATCAATAACAACATACGATACTTTACGTTTTCAGTTAATTTAAAACATTTGAAACTACACCTGTGTTTATGATGCCATTCTGATACCTTTGGATACGGCTCTCGGGTTGAAAATTTGCTAATCTCATATAGCGCTCAAATTCTGCCCCAGATTATCTAATTTAATTCTTATTGTCTGATTAAAACTTTGCGGTCGTTGCTAATAAATAAAAGTAACGTCGCGTCTGTAATCCCCGAAGAGGTAGGCAGGGGAGTGTAGTACACTCCCACGTTTCACCAGTTACGTTTAAGTACCATGGAATAGGCGGTGGGCCTATTGCCATACACCGGGCACGATTCATGACTCCGTGTCAGTACTAGAATTTTAAATTAGAAAAATCTAATAGCACCCGACGCGGGATTTGAAACCAGGACTTGCAACACTTGCAACAACTCGACCAACGAGGCAGTCATAAATAAAAGTAACATCTTGTAACGATTAATGTAAATGAACCACTTTGGGTCGGTATTGATAGAAATATTTGCCACTCGGTGGTCTCTGTCCATGACGTAAGCGGTCTGGTGTGATGATATATCAATAATTTTAAATGAAATCTCGTGGTTTTCTCAACTCACTTTTAATTCGCACATGTTTCACGCCAAGTCACTTGGCACGTAAGGAACACTCGTCAATCACAAATAAACGATTCACTTTCCCATCCGCCGCCAACGAGACAAACTCCCCGCCCGCTCGCTGCAACGACTTTTATAAACTCTACGGTCCCCACGCGCGCGACGCACAGCCGCTGCAGATATCCTGACCGTGGAAGGAGCAAAATGAGAACCATTCAAGCAACGGATACGAGATCTTAATACTCATTGATAGCTTATTAATAGCTAAAAATCTTTAACGGTCATTATAATAACAATACTCGTATCTGTAGCCCAACGCAAATCGAATCGAACATTGAAAAAACACTTATTGAGTTTTTATACCTATTATTTGTTACAAAAAGAAATAAATTTTTACAACGTCAAGACTGGTTATTGACGTTGGAAACACATTTCCCTAAAATAGGCTCCATAGCCTTTGAGATTTCTGAATAATATTTATATAATTAACTAATATTGGCTGTCATTTCAGATTTTAAAAGTTATACGTGTATAGGCTATTATATCGAGGTTTAATTTTGTCTAATGTACATGGCGTCTTTGGCCTGCTTAGTAATTTCTTGCAGTATCCTTAGTGGATACGTGCCCACGGTGCGGGGAGACGGTTTCATGCTGCTGTACCGACCGCGGGACGTCACCAAGCCCTGCTCTTTGTCACATTACTTGCGATACGATTTGTCTTTCGGAATGGGCATGTCGGACACCATCACGTTGGTATTGTGATTTCAATTGTCCATATTCAATAAAGTCATGTCTGTCAATCCGCATTTGGCCAGCGTGGCAGACTGTGGCCTTAACTGTCTTATTCTGAGTAAAGACCCGTGTACAACAAGCGAACGATAAGTATTAAAACAAATCAAGCATAAAAATTATAATTATAAAATTATTCTTATTTTTTCCGCGTAAACACGCGCGTGTAATCGGATTGTAAGATATTATAAGTTCCATTTTAGGAGTCCAAGCCAACCTTACCTTTCCATGGTGTTTCCTTATATACAGCGGACGAGCCTCTGACGATCGGCAAATCACGGCAGCTTATCTAGGCATAGCTAAGTGCCCGGCCGCCTACTAGTCGGAGCATAGACGACGCAAAAGGTCGTTTATATTTTGCGATTCCCAATACGTATGCCCAACGTTGGGATTATGAGTAAAAACCGCCTTTGAAGATGTCATTATCCAGCAGTAAACTGAGACAAATTCATGATAAAGAATAGTCATCATCCCTTTGCAAATGGTAGGTATTTCGCACGCTGTACGAAGCGGATTACGAATGCATGGTGGACATCGTGGCGGAGTCGAGCGAAGTCATCTTGTTGATAGTGGTCCGGTACCCGAACCTTATGGAGATCAATTGCGAGATCAACAACAACGCCATCACGGTACTGAAGAAGGAGCGCTGTCTCCGTTTGTGCGACTTCGCGCAAGAACCGGACTCCTTGTACACCACCTTCCCTGTGATGGGGCGTTTGAGGTTCCGCTTCATCAGCAATAGTAGCGTCAATTCTGACATGAAAGTAAGAAACACAAACTGCTACTAGTGTAGGACCTTCATACCTTTATGCAAAGATAGCTATCGCCATAACGTTTGCCGTCACCTTATTAACTCCGTTAGTCGTTTCTTATCCGTCAACTTTAGTTTAGACTTTAGTTTTTTTGAATACAATTTAGGATGTCAAAGTTTCTGTTACCAGGCTTTTGTGTACCAAGTGACGGCGACGGCGGCGCGGGCCAGCTCGACCGGCTGCTACAAGCGGAATGAAACGATTTGCATCGTTAACCGTCAAAGTTACTGCTTCACCAGTGGCGTGGTGTGCGACGGCATCAGGAATTGTGGCGTGAATGATTGGTGAGATGGTCTGTTTATGTTTTGTACGGTCATACGATTAGTCTCTTAAATCAGAGAGCAGAAACGGTCAAGCAATATCCGAAGTTTCGAATATACCTCTGTACTTTTAACCTTAAAAGTGAGATCTTTCTTCTTTTTCGAAACACAATGCATTGAAGAACACGCTGAGTTAGTGGTATCATACATTTCACATAAAGTGCCATGTTCCTCACAAAATAATGCACCAAAATAATTTTTTCAGGTTCGATGAGCGCAGGTCACAGTGCGGTCTCCCGATTGAGAAGCTGGGTTTCGCGCCAGTTGTGGCTGTGGCAGCGGCGCTTCTGTGCGCGGCCCTGGCAGTAGGCCACGTGCTGCTGCGCTGCTTACCGGCTCAGGCCGAAACCTTCTTCATCTTTAACGCTAACGAGGACAACAGGCTTTGCATCGACCCCGTGCTGAAGCCTCGAGACAGTACCAGTCCGGAACTTGAAAAAGCAAAGCGTGAATCATTGATACCGGTGCGAGACCTCAAGCTATCGTCCGATTGTTCATATAAGTATTACACACACTTCATCAGCTTCTCCAGTCCACTGCTATACATTTTCCTCGTCTAACTGGTTCTTGTCCAGATGGCCAAGTGGCAGAATGATCGTCTGCCTTACAAGCATACATAGTTATTATTATTTCTGTGAAATTTACAAGTTAGGTATTTTATTGGTGAAATTTTTACGTGATCGCAGTGGCATTTTCTATCAATCTAACTCGGTGGAAGAGAATATGCCTTAGATAAAAAACTGTAGCATACGCCGTTGGAGAGGACATAATCTCAATTTTAGGGATTTTTTGACCTCTCAGTAACGTTTACGATGCAAAGAACAGCTCACACAAGTAAAAGGGAAAATAGAAGTGTTATAGGTAATTATGCAGCTGTCTGCGAAGGTACAACATAAACTGTAAAAACACTATATAAACAATAAAGTCGACGATTGTGTACATTACAAGAGTCGTCAGTTATTGGAATTTCGCGAATAAACTTGTTTTTGTCAAAGGTGTCCGCGAGCTCGTCATCGGAGAGCGGTGTGGACGGGCCGAATACGTATGACAATGTCTTTGAGAGAGTGAAGCCTCCGGAACTAGAAGACGAGCAAACAAAGGATTGCGAGGTTGAAGTTTGCATAAAAATATCAACAAAGATATTGTAATACATATATCACATTACGAGATATTACCTTGTAATGTTATATACGTTGGCACTCGATGTTCACTGTCACCTCTAGCGTCACTAAATAATCCATACATACATATCATCCCGCCAGGTCCCTTACGAACTAGGCAGAGAGCACGAAGTGCCAAAAGTCTCTATCCTGGCAGACCCGCCGTGTTCCTACCACATTCATCGATCTCTTCATACATGCACGCCGATTTCGGAGACTAAATAATGATGATATTATAATAGATTATGAGGCAGTGATTCGGACTCTTAATTATCTTCAATTGAGCCTTAATAATTTTCACAGAATATTTTATATCTTGTTACGAAATGTTGGTCCTTAAAAGGAAAACGAGTAAGTGGTTAATTGATACGTAGTTTAACCTTCATAATTATCGGCATGTAATATGTTTAACGTGCGAAGACATTGAGACGCACAGTGCATTATTATTAAAGGTCTCATGACAACAATAAAACGTATTCAGTAACAGTACGCAGGATATTCTAAATACCTACTCTTATGTGATGAGTTTGTACGAGTTTAGATAACCACGACAACAAAGCAATAAAATACGTCGGCAGGCGTCTTCTTGGTCTGCGTTAATATATTTTATATCATAACGTATATCCCTTACAGGTAAGCCAAAGCATCGAGTGCCAAATATTTCTATCCTGGCAGCCGAAACGTGCTTCTTCTATTATACTGCACGCTGATTTCTATATCAATAGCTATAGCTAGTTGCTCAAGATGATTGAGTGTTGGTCACCGTCACTTCACCGTCACCGTCACTCTGATCACCTGCACGCATCGATAACGGCGATGTATGTTTTGTCATTCGTCTTTTACAAATATTATAGCAATGTTACACAAGAATGTTGCTAATTACTTCCAATAGTTGGCGCGCTCGACGCTCCAATATTAATTAAAGGAATATTGGCGGCATTATCCAGACACTTGTTTATCTTTTTAACTTATCAGTTACCGCTGAGTGTATTCCAGTTTGATTTTATTACTCGCCATATTCTGTAGACAAATGATTACATTGTATTCGGCTACAGTTGAAACAATGTAATGGAATGGCTTATCGCGATGTACTGAGCTCTTCAAACCACGTTTTTATAACTAGAGTGGTTCCTAAGCCCTAGGCAAACACTCCACGAGATTGCAGTGGCAGGGTTTCCAGTTGAATGTAATGTAATTAAATTGGTGTATGTTTGTGATCGTGTAGATAATGAAGGCAACACATGGGATTTGTAGCTATGGAGATATCTGGTATTCGATGCTCTCAGCTTACACCGCAAGGGACTTGGTATATTGGAAAAACAATAATAACAATAATTATAATAAAATAATATTAATTCTCTTGTTAGAACAGTCTCGAAAACTTAAAGACTGTGGGCAATTTTAAAAACCCAGAGTACTCCATAAACTTTCAGCCTTTCGTCAAAGCCCACTTAAATGTATCTTCCTATGTAGACTTTTATTCATATCGTTTTTATCATCCTTAACAAACCTTTTACCGTTCTCGTCACGCTAGCCAAACACGTGTGAGCATTTTTCACTAGCCTTAAAGAAAGTAATGGAGTACTTTAAATCGTAGGGGATTCTAGACGAAGTTTTTATTATAACCTCACTTAATACTGACCTTGTGATATAACACACTCGACAATTGGTAAATACTGTGTATTATAAAACTGAAGATTATGCCAAAGTAAAAGAACATGATTGGTATGGCGGAGTGAGGCATATAAAAAAAAAAAATTCGATTTAAAACAGAAAAATTTATTGTTCCTCAATTTCCATTTACCACGGTGCAACCTCGCGCGTATGAGCTTTAGATTTTACACAAAACTCAACAATCGACACAGCTTGTCGAGATCATCAAAATAATTTCAGGACGTTTGCATCAAATTTCTTATTTCATTTTAATGAAAGCAATAAATGAACATTACAGAAATAGACGAGACATCTAGCATTTCTGCTAGCGTGGCAGACTACTGCTTCTCATTTTGAGAAGAGACCCTCGTCCAACTGTAAAGTAGCAAGAGGGTTGATGGTGATACTTATGACGATGATGATTAAAATTAAAACTTGTCGATATATTATTTCCAGACAACTCCGTCGTCGCAACGGAAACTGACGATGAGGAAGCTCACTGCCAAAATTCAAGAGACCCTTCGCTTTGTGACTGGTAGCAGAAACTACTCCGAAACCCTGCCCTTGGGCTCGGAGAAGAAGACACAGAATGTGTAATGAATATATGGCGACCGTGAATGTATGGTGTACGAACTTAAACAATAAACCAATATATTAAGATGGTATTTAAAATGTTTATATATTGTTCTGGTCTGCCTACCATCTCGGGGAAACATAATCGTGATGCTATTTTTTAATTTAGGTTTAATCATTATCAACCGCTTTATGGTTCCACTGTTGGACACGGGTCTCCGCTCTGACTGAGGAGTGTTGAGCTCATAGAGACCCCTACTCTACACACTGACCCCTCGTTTACCACACTTACTCCTACTCTACCACACTGGCGAAATGCAGTTTGGATTTCGTGGTTATAGAATCTGTTAATCTTGAATTAGCGAAGATTTAAATATAACTATTAATCACTCGTGCTCAACTTGTTCTGGAAAAAAATGTTCTGATATGGAAAGCACCTATAAACAACTCGGTTACCGACCTAGTACCGTATGTACCTTTGTAAAAAGTTTAAAAAAAGGGATTAACCTGCAGGTCGTACCTAAAACTTCCTACTATTTTCAAAGCAGTTTTCTAAACGCAAGAAATTCATCTATGATTACGATATCAACATCATCATCATTATCAGCCTACTCCCGTCCACTGCTAGACATAGACGTCTCCTCTCCTCACCTCACCTAACTATATCAATCTGATTTAAATATATAAAGATGTTTTGATATAACATTCATTGGAATTATTTATTCACGATTTTCCCTAAACGCCTAGTTCAATTATGATGCGGTGTGCGGGAATCAAGGCTATTTTTCAAGGGCCAAAAAAATATATTTAATGTTAATAAGATTAGTAGAAAATTATGAAAGTTACTTAAAAAAAATTAAAAAAGTAAAATTTTCTTTAATTGTATGCGCATATGTGTGTATAATATGTATGTATGTGGAACGGTCCGACCGATTAACTTCAAAATTTAATCTGATGTAAGACGAATTCTTTCAAACGCCGCGTCGCTAGTTTCTAACAGTTGAATCACTCTCGAGGTATCTTAGCACAAAAATTTGTTTACACACAAATACACACACTGTTGGACAGAACTCAGAAAATAATCAGAATAGCCTCATTGGAAACCTTAAAATGTATAGACCTGATATAACTTGATTTTCGAAAATCTAGATGTAAACAATAATTTCCCCCTTCTCGGAAATGTTCGATTGTCAAAACAGAAAGTTAAAAATGAACAACAAACGAGACAGTTAACAGTATAAGTGAGTATGATTAGGATACAGCAATTACCACATGTGGTCAGGTTTAGAGAATAGTATTGGGATGATGATCTGTGGAAATTATTAACCTCAAGTCATAGTAAGTTCACATTCAACGTTTCGTTGTATGCAATTTTGTTACGCACTGTAGATGCACGTGGCAGTGACTACGCCGCGTTTATATTTCAACGATCGCGCACAGATAGTGAAATACAACACGCAGGAATGCACCTGACACTTCCAGGAATACACTCCACGCCCGTCATCGGACACCAGCGGCCGGTGGCCGCAGTGTGAATGATAACTTAGCTATTGTTATACGCTCATATGAAATATTCTCATAATAATATAACAAAACAAAAAATATAATACTTACAGTTAATAATAGCACAGTATATTACTATATTATGTTACAGCTCCATCTGTGACGACCCTTGTAATGTAGACCTGAGACGTAAGACTTGGTACCGCGAAACGCCGGACGTGTTGCAAAATGCAGTGCCGTGCAGTAGCTACAAAAGCCTTGACATGGTTGTAGACTGCGGCGCGGGGACCAGCCCAGCGCAGTTTATGTTTGAAAAGGTACTTAGATTGAGGAATAAATAAAATTGCCATATTTATTTCATTTTATTGCAACGTTTTGCTGTGATTACATATGTACACGTATATCGTATACATGTACAGTCGTATTTACACGTCAGGTCAATTACGGGGTGGACAGAGAACGCCTCTTATCCACCAAATCTCTTCATCATCATCAGCCTATCTCAGTCCACTGCTGGACATAGGCGTCCCCCAATGAGCGCCACCGCGCCCTGTCCTCTGCTTGTCGTAACCAGCATCTGCCTGCAGCCTTTCGCAGATCGTTATCCCACCGGGCCGGAGGGCGTCCTACACTACGTTTCCCGACCCGCAGTCTCCACTGTAGAAGTCGCCTACTCCACCAGTTGTCGGTTCTTGGGCATATTGCCCAGCTCATTGCCACTTCAGCGAGCTAATCCTATGAGCTATGTAGTTGACTTTGAATATACCTCTTATCCAACAATAATACAATATAAAATATATAATACAACGTGACATCACGCCTGTTATCCCCGAAGGGATAGGCAGAGGAATGTAGTAAGTACACTCCCACGTTTCACCAGTTACGTTTAAGTCCCATGGAATAGATGGTGAGCCTATTGCCATACACCGAGCAC
>DWME01010106.1:0-10441 GCA_018244795.1 Parelbella ahira ahira
TAGCATACGATATGTCACTTCTAGGTTCTAAAGAACACGTTTAAAGGAATTGTCGTTAATTAAACGGTAAGGTAAACAAATGAAACCATTAATTGAAATACAAAAAAAAACTTTTGTTATTAATAATGTTGTCAATAAAAATATTAATTTATATCTAAAAGAAATTTCTAAAGTTACATTTTTATTAAAACCTTTGGAAATATCGTCCAATTACAATAATCAATAACTAATTATATATTTATCATAACTCATCATAAACCTTATATTATTTACCCATATTAAAAGTTTCTGTATACTAACTACCCATATTAGAATTTTTTGTTGAGAGACATTAGAGTCATGTTATAATAACATAGGAATCACTACAAATTTGGCTTTAATGGTAACCAAATGCCATTCTGACTTTTGTCTCATTTGTGACAACTTTTACTCTATACAATGTCACTGTATGTCTATAACGAAGTTAAGAAAGTCACAAACCTAATTTAAAGTGAATTTTATTCGAAAAATCGAAAAGTCATTCCCGAATTTCCTTCCAACCGATCCTCTGTTTCTCGTTACCGCTTTGTTGGCTGCATATGTTAATGAATATCAATGTGTATTTTATCTCTACCAAATTCCACACGGTTTCCTTTATTTCTTCCATTACAAAAAATACGGGGGTACGTGCTTTAAATTTTTCGGCAATAATTCATGTTCGCCTTCAGACTCTGAACGATTTATGTACAGGTTTCAGTGGGGACACGCGGTGCGGTGCGTGTACTATATACGGCAGCGTCACACTCTTGCTGGCGAACGGTATCGGCTTGCTGTAGTAATGGTTGATGTCGCTCGGTCCGAACGTGCGGTCCGGCGAGTGTGTGATGGGTGCTGCTACTTTTGAAAAGTACTTCTCATGTGCGTCCAACCAGCGGTGAACCTGAAACGATGTAACCGCGTTAAAAATGAAACTAAAATTTTTTTTTTAATGTAGATATTAAATAAATATTGTTGTTAATGAATTAAATTGGTTGTTAAGAAGGTGGGTTATTGTACCAATATAGTATAAAATAAACACTATAAATGCGAAAAATGTGTTACGTTATATTCGAATAGAACATATTGTAAGACGATCTCGTTGAACCGACTAATATCGGTTCATAGACTAGTAACCAATCTACCCAGGTAGGTATTGTTACCCATGTACTCCAGAATCACGTTCAAAAAAGTACGAGTTCAGCTGTCTAAGTCTTGCATTATGATAACTTTTATAAATAAATAGTATATTTCATTACCAATGACACTGTCATAAAGAAATGCCTAAAAAAAATTTTTTTTATCGTGTGATAGGCTTGCGTTTGGCCGCGAGTAATACTTACAAATTCACATCGACAAGATGGTGTATTTTCTGGCACTAGGGACATATTGACTGCTGAGTACAAAATATTTTTAATCGGAGACGACAAAATCACTCTTGAGTCTTGACGTTGCGAGACACAAATTTAAAAAAATAGTCTTAATACACTCTTTGGTGATCCAACATGTAATGAAGAACTTGTAGAGTTCATCTTGTTTATAACCGGGTACATTAACGGTATAATCGAATCAATTAGTATACTCATAACAAACAGTACACTAATCATTATATAATTACTTAAATATCTGTGTCATGAATGGATAAGCCTATTTCACTGCAATTCATTAATGAGTGTAATTAATGAATTGATTAGTATAATCAGTAGTTCAGCTGTTTTGACAGGAATTACATGACATTGCAGCCTAATCATACTTCGCTAATGAGTTCGTCGCTATATAATTTTGTCTTAATTCGAATCAATTGTAATACTTTTAACAAAACATAGTGGCAACTTTACTAAACTAAATTAATAATATTACTTCATAATCATTAGCGAATATGACGTATTTCCACACTGTATCTCATTAAGGTATATGATGATAGTATGCCAACGTGCATTTCTTACTCGTGCATTTCTGACTCGCAGTCTTGAATTGTGTCCGATGTATACCAATAGGCTCACCACCTATTCCATGGGACTTAAATGTAACTGGTGAAACGTGGGAGTGTACTACATTCCTCTGCCTACCCCTTCGGGGTTTATATGCGTGATGCTACGTTTATTTCGGTGTTTGATTTTGTGTGTTACAATGGTGTACAATTGACAGTACACACCGTCAAACACCGTACCCATGGAGTGTTATAAGTAATGTTAGTTTAATTTAATAACAGTTCCGCGATCTTACGTCTGATACAATTATCATGCTTCGATAAGGGTAAATGACTTATGTAACATCAATAATCGACAGATTATACCTTGATAGTAAGAAACGCTGAACATTTTGTACTAGGGTTAAACAATGAGGCGACCCTCGCGATATTAGTTACATTAACATATCGTTTATTCCATAATATGCCCACACTCGCGCTCCAAGGCTTCGTACTGAATATCAGTATATCATATCCATTTTATTCACATCAGTAAAGATATTAAGTACAAAAACAATTTCACTTGAGAGATGTTTTTAATTAAAACGTCGTTATGACATAAAATGAAATGGCCGTAGTTCTGATTATGTCAACCAGATATCGTAATGTAGCAGATTTATAACTGAAGCGAAGCGGAGAACACGTCATGTTAAATTACGGTATATAGAATTTTTTGCCACAGATTTGCTTTTATAAATGCATCAAAAAGAAGCAGAATATTGCAGTTTATCGATATTGCAGTTTCGATAAAAGGAAAAAACGTAACATTATGCCTGTAATCCCGGAGAGGGTAGTACACTCCCACGTTTCACCAGTTACGATGAAGTCCCACAAGATAAAAGGAGTAACAACAAATGACTTTTACTGCAAGGAAAGAACCTCACAAGCTATGTAAGGATATATAATAAATATTATTACGCATCAGCGAGTTGGAGTCTGGCGTTGGGGTACGGTTCAGTTATTTTCATCGCATGTAGGTAATTTCATACCCAAAAAAGTATCACCCCTCGTTTCATAACGCGGAGAGAGCTTTTTATTCAAATAGTTATATGCAAATAAACTTTAACATATTCGCACCAAAATATATTATCATTTCTATATAATTGTCAATACATCAGTCAGCGAGACATCTTTCATCGCGTCCCATTCGTTGGATTCTTTTCGTCGGCAAGTCGTCTAGAACGGAGAGTCATCAAAACTTTTATCTTGGGGAAAAAATTTAATAGAATTTCGCCACTTTATAGCCGACGTGAATCAGTGTGAAAATATACTTTTCTTTAGCTAACGCTGAAGTCTAAAGTAGGTCTCTGTTTTATAAAAAAAATTCGTATTATATTATGGAGGCATTATTTGAAATTGCAGGTGTTAGGAAATGTTTCAACTAAAGTATTTTCTGTTATAAAAAGGCGCGAAAAGCAGATGGATTTATCAAAATCGTTACTATAAATGAAAGATTACTAGTCAAATTATTTGTAACACCACATTCGTGTTTTCATTTCAGTATTAAATATATTTATATAGCTTTATGATCCCAAAGTAAGCAGAGCTGGCACTGTAGAACATAAATATTTATTTTATATGGAAATTGAATCCACAACCCTTAACTCATTGGTCGTGGTCTAATCACTAAACGACACGGCAGATGACACTTCAATGACATTGCTACTCAAGCGATACTAAAATCCCGTTTTTATGAACCATTACGCCACTGATTATTATGCTTTAATTTTATGTCTTCTCGTTAAAATAACGAAGTATATTTACTATTAAACTCGGTCAATTCTAGCTGAATCTAGATCACGTGGGCAGAAGAATTTATAGCTATTAAGATCTCCTTATAGTCCGAATAAAAAACTTAACATCACGCCTGTTATCTCCGAAGAGTTAGACAGATGAGTGTTGTACACTCCTACGTTTCACCAGTTACATTTACTTCTCACGTTTACGTTTCGCAGTGGAATAGGTGTCGCCATACAACTGACACAGATTCAGACTTCGAGCCACTAATATTGCTACCATATTCGAATAACTTCCAACTAAACCAAATACAATAATCCAAGTAACATCCATACTTCAATTTTAGTTGTTAATTGGGTTTCCAATTTCATCCGAGCAGTTAGGCTGCATTTACATAGCACTTGGAACTAGAACATCTTGTAATTACTGTTGCTGGTACAGCCTTAATTGGAAAATGATACGGGCATCGTGGTTCGGGTGCCAGAACAGGTATTATCTGTCAAGTGCCTAATACCGATAATTATACTGTAACTTCATCAACGAAGACGCCAAAATTAATTTGTTAGTTAGAAATGAAAGAAGTATTAGTTTGATAATAAAATGTATTTGTCCTTTTAATATTTTCGCGATATGTTATAGGACTTTTTACGACCTTATACTTGACGTGGGTGGTGGTGGTGATCTCTCGCCCTATTATGGAAAGCCTAGAGCATGCTCTACCACGCTGCTCCAGTGCAGATATTTAAGTTACAGGTTAGTAATTTAATTTTTAATAAAAACAAAAATATTTTCGTGTTTATCTGCAATATTAGTACGAATTAGACTTTATTCTGATTAGTTTTTTTAACAAACCCCGTTGTTGGGTTCATTTTTAAATAAATAAGCCTTCGGTCAACAATGCGTGGTGAAAATCTAAAATTATGTTAGCAAGTCACACTACCAAGGGACCCTTGTGTCCCCATATGTTATTATAGTTCGCGCTCTAAGTCATAGGAGATCGCCGCTTTCCTGCATTTCATATGTACCTATCCATGAAGACAAGAGTGAATAGACACTGTGTAGACAAATGTGCTACATGCTAGAGTACATCTCGCTTTCCCTTATTTGAGATTGTTTGGTCATCTTTTTTACATTGGGCTCCACACTTGATAAACATCTCTGTTATCCAAGGACTTTTGCAATACAAATAAAGTTGTACGTGTGTAGCCACAATAAGAATTTATTAACATCTTGGTCCAGTGACCCTTCATAGTCTAATTTGTCCAATATGAACTTTATGCTCATGAATGTAACAGCGTAAGTATGCGGTACAATCAATGGACAATAAATATCAAATCAATATACAATAAGTATTATGTTTCATTAGAATAAAAATAAAATATCAAACAGAAAAATAGAATATCAAACCTTGAATTTCCACAAATCTTACACCAAACGTCCAGAATCCATCAGGCGAAAAATTCCCCCGGACCCTTTTCAGCAAAATCGGCTATTAAAACTCGGACTTTATGCATATGGGACCCAATATTTAGAAAGAACCACCTGTCTTGAACATAACGTTTGGGACCGCTGTTTGACATATCTAGACAATGTCACAGTCTACTAACTGTTGGATAGTGGCTATATCTCTTAAAAGTCTACTTTCATGCGACTTTACCATTAGTCAAACTAATGCCTTATTACCTACATAATTTACATTTTCAGTTTTTGCCGTAAATAACCGACCCAACAAATACTTTATCAATATATGAAGTATATACATATTTGTACCAAATTAACACAGCAATCACATTACTACTTTCAATCGACATATGACCTTGACTGTGTCTAGGAAAGGAATTCCTATTTCAAACGCAAAAGACCTTCTCACTTCCAGTGATTGTGCGTTAAAGATAAAAGAGGCTAATCCCGTTACTACATAATTGCTAGTTGAGGAATTCGCAATCAAGTGGCTTCCCTATTACTTACCCTTTAAGAGACATGTCCCATCCACTTTTAGTTTAATGGGACTATCTAGTTCTAATAACGATTCTTTTCACTAAGCAATATTTTATTATCTGTACAGTGAATATCTAGTTTAATCTGAATAAAGTAAGCAAGATATGCTGTAGTCTAGAATTGTAGATAATACTGTCGCCTCAATTCATTCTAAATTTCAATATTCTCAGAATATGTAGTTATTCCAAAGAACCTTTAATAAAATTGGTTTAATTGAGGATTCGACACAGATTCGTTAGAATGCCACAACGAAATCCGAATTAACTATCCCTGAAATAATGAAAGAACAATGCTTAAAAAAACACATAAAAGTACCTATAGAAAATTCTAGAAAGTACTAGTATTTTTTAGAAACTTTATTGTTCGTTTAAAATAATTTATTCTCTTCAATCACATTTATTCTATTTGACCTAAGATCTTTTTCATTTCTTCAACAAGACAAAAAAAGTTACATTCCAGCTATATTTATATTTCCACTGTTTCCAAGAGATTTACACAAACCATCATCGAAATAAGAATTTCCTTTTTTCATTGAATACAAAGCTCTTTCCCGAAATAGTTCGGGATTGCCGCCTCGCACAAAGGGACCGTTTGCAGTCACTACTCAATTTGCCAGACGAACCACTATCGAGAGGCTGCTTGGCTAGTCTTTTACTATGAGGTTTTTTTGCTCACAAGTCGTTGTCAGGAGGCCAGAAAATTTTTTAAATTTATTTAACCTGGGTTTTGTAATCAACATGTGGGAAAAATTTGGAATCTTACGATATAAGGAAATTGACATGAAGTATTAAAACTCTTTTTAGATTTAATACGTCTTAGTTATGACGAAGTAACTTGACCATGGTTGTTTATGGTTCTAATTTAGGATTTATACACTATTCAATGTCGTTATGTGTGTTTTAGTAAAAAAACCTAATGTGTACCGTCCATGTAACATGTATATTTTATTTAGATAATTTAGGCTGTTTATTATCCTAGATTCATTTATAGGTTTATCTGTCCGATTTTAATTATAGGTTTATTATCCTAGATAATGTAAGCATTCATTTAACTACAGTTGTTATACTTAATTGTCAAGACCAAATTCAATTATTATTGCTTAATAATGGAGCGTTTAATATTGTCAATCATTAATGATTACGGTGTCAATATTAATTTGATGACGTAACTCTCAACTATCTCAATCCAGAAATCATTTTGAAATTTTAATACCATACAGCACTATTTGGCTTCAACAATTGAAATGTACAGAATTATCAACTCCCCAATAACGAACAATTGAAAATACGTCTGAAATCAAACCTGGAAATTTCGATAACTGAAACAAAGCAAACCGAAGCTAAATTTCCAATATTGTGTCAAGTAAAAAATGATTGCCGAAGTTTCAAACTTCATAATACTGTTTCATAAACAAGTTGGGATTTATGACCGTTATTTTGATGAACGTTCTCCGCCTGAAGGGAATTCGTTAATGACGATAACGACAATATTTACGTAAATAAAATATGAGAACTGACCACAAAATGAAAACACCTTGTTCAATATTATTTTTGACACAAAAATTTCATATAACATACCATATTAAGTTCGTTAATACTTGTTAGTAGTACCAATGTCAGATACTCTTTCTAAGATGTATTCAGGGGAGACTTTCATGCGAAACATTGGAACGATAAAAGCTTTGATGATAATGATACTCGTACAATGAGAGAATAAAATATCATTTCAAAACCCACTGTTCGAGACAGAATTGTAAAATTTATTCAGTAAATTACAATTCCTTATTCTAGGGCAGCATGGGTTTTAACGATCACGTGATAGATTTTAACGTTTGTAAATTAATTTTGTCTGAAAATCATTTTACCTTATTTTGACGGACATTTACGAGTAAGTATATGTCATAATAAATATGAACCGAAAAATTTTATATTTTCTCTAGCTAATATCACTATCACGGTATTATCTATAGATTTTAAAACTAGACTTCGAACTTTGAACTGCTGTTTGTATTATTTACGATTACTTTTAACGAAGATACAGACATTTGAAAATCGAAAAAAAATTGAAATTTATTTGTTCTGCTAGTGCAGAAATCTCAGTCCACTGCTAGACATAGGCAGACAAGACAGGGCACGATGGCGCTCGTTGGGGGAGGCCTATGTCCTATATGCTACATATATACACTAAATACAGTAATATTCGCGGGTAAAGAAAATAATATATAAAAGAAGAGATGTAATATCGGTAACAGCCACAGTACGAATCGAAACGTCGAGATAGAGGGTTTATTGTTCAAGAGCCGAACGATTTTGCTGCGCGCGGTTGTTCGTGCTCAGAGACGCTGTAGAAAGTAATGGCTCTAGTATCACTTGGCATACTGTGACTATATTTACTAGTTCATTTAAGATGTCGACATTGCATTGGCACTAGGGAAGCAGCAAAAATTAAAAAGCGATAACACGAAATGCTCGTCCATTTTTTATATAATATGATTTTTGTTTAATATGAATTTATAATTGTTGTTTAATGTGAAATTTTTAATGACATCCAATTTGGCACTAATTAAGCTAATTGAATTGTTTGTATGAATCACTCAATTAATCTTTGTTTACATTCCTTTTCTAATTAAATCATACAGCTCTTTACTTTTGTTCGTCTTTGAATGAACCTGTTGATGAATTTAAATCTTCGCTTCAAATTAATACTATTAATTATATAATTTAATTTTGTCATTTACGTTTTAAACAAAGACGTTGTTATAAAGAATTATTTTATTTACATATTTTAAATATCTTATAAGCATATCACTTGAGGGTTGGGATAACTGACGAGTCATTTAGTACAATCATCGTCATCATTAGCCGTCTACTGCTGGACATAGGCCTCCCCGATAGCAAGCCAATGAGCTCTTCGGACCCAACGATAAAGTACCTATTCGAACATTTCATGACCCATTAAAATTCATATTTCAATAGGCTATTGCTAATCAAACGGACCGTAATAGCTCTCACAAAACGTAGGAGAGTTTGCTGAGGTAAAGTTATAAACGAATAACCTAATAGGACTGTAAACGTTCTATTTATTTGTTCTAGAATGTTTCCGAGTCAATTATTTATCGCAGCATTTTAAATAAGAAATTTAAATAAATACAATTAATGAGTAATGTTGTTATGAACTTCGTTACAGTAATTACAGTACAGTAATCATTCATACAATAATTATTTTTATTGTCATCAACCAAAATTGATCTCCAGAATATCTTCTAACATATCGGGCCACCTATATAGAAAATTATAATCTTAAGCTTCTGTAACGAAGAAGTACTGAGGTTTTGGTGAAAAAAACGACATTTTTTTACAACATTCATCTCTAGGCCTATTCTTATATTTATCAGGATTTATCTATTGCTGATTGGAATATCTCAACATCCTTATGTCACAGCAATGGACGAAAATTATTCCAATGAAGATAAAATTTAGATGCTTTTCAACTTATTATAGAACTAGATTTCCGGCTCATATATAAGAAAAGCTGAACAACATGCCCAACAGTGAGATGCAACAAAGAATTGCAGCTAGCCAACCTTTCATTTTGTGAAAAAATGTATTAAACGGCACAATATTAGTCGGTATTCCAGAGACCATTTGTCTAGTGGTGTTCGATTCAAGAGCTCAGCCTGAATTTAAACTGTTACCGTGTATCTGTTGACCAGTTGTCATGGTAACTGCACGTTCGAGTCTTGAGGTCGGGTCCAATATCCAACGTTTAACCGCTTCTCGATATCGACTTGCACAAGTATATTTGATTATTTTGCAATCATATTATTATTTTGCTTTCTCGAAAGCCTATGCTCCATTGAATAGATCAAACTAAGGCTCTGACCAACGTGTCTGTCAACGTGAAAACACGCCAAACTATCTGCTTAAAAAATACTGTAAGCCATACTTTCAAGCAATATACCTGACCACGACTGATTTGTCACGAGAATACGAGAACAAGAAATGTTGCACACAAATCGTTAAAAAATAGCAGCTGATTTTTGTTGTACCGTTCCAAAATTTTAGAAACGAGATCTTTACGTAATCGACCCGATATCAATTTTAATAATCCAGCTAAGGCACCTTATATTAATGTTAGAACTTTGACTTCAATGTAGTGACAATATCAAAAGTAAAACTACTACGGCTGCATTCTGAATCTGTTCATGGAATTTCACAAAATTCCAATATCCTGGAACTGTTCACCTTGAATCCGTATTTTAAAAGATACACCAACAGTTAAGCGCTTCTATCTTGCACCGTTCAAGCTGAAGCTGGCTTAGTAACAAAACTACTTTTCAGCTTGACGGAATTTGTTGTTTTTGTTAAAAGCACTTTAAGCGCTGAATCCTATATTTTGTTTGTGATCTTTTCAATTTATCTCACAATCTGAAGTACTAATGCGATTTGTTTCAAAAGAGTTTCAGAACAGCAGTACCTACTTTAAACGAGTTCAGCATTAGTGTATATTGTTATTTTTTATTGAAGGTCGCCGTCAAGGCCACGATATTTTACATTGTTTATTTAATATTAATTGTAATGTTTTGTTTGTTGTTTTAATATTATTTGTAATGTTCTGTTTCAAGTGTGACATATCACTAATTTATGTCACGCAAAGGTTTTCAAATGCCATTCTTAATTTTTTGTAACTTTTCGTCAGTACGCATTACGTCGGGTGTAAGAT
>DWME01010107.1:0-10440 GCA_018244795.1 Parelbella ahira ahira
GTCGGGATCAGTGCCCGGTGTATGGTAATAGGCTCACCACCTATTCCATGGGACTTAAACCTAACTGGTGAAACGTGGGAGTGTACAACACTTCTCTGTCTACCCCTTCGGGGATTACAGGCGTGATGTTACGTTTTAAAAAATATATGTGGGCAATTGTGTGCATTATATGAACACCACGTTACGTTTATAATTTCGGTACCTTCCATATTTTTCATTATTACAAGAATGTGATTATTTAAATGTATTTATTTATAGCAAAATCAAATACGGACGATCCAAAATGAATCTTAAAATAAAACTTTACGAAAATGTAAAAATATTTCTTCCATTTACATATATGGTATATTATTTTTTTAGAAATACGATGTACGATGCTATTATTGTAGCATACCTACGAGCTGAGTGGCGGCGACGCACGTACAGGTTCCGACCTGCTATGTTTATACTAGTAACGGGGCGTTCATTAATTACCTGAGGCGTTCAAGGGGGGAGGTGGTCAATCGAATCCCTATCTAATTTTATTTTGTCTTCGAGGAGAGGAGGGGTCTCTGCAAATATCACGTAATTTTTTTTTCAAGAAGCTGTAAATGACTGTACTGATTACTGATCAGTAGCGAACAGTTCGAGATTTAGATGTCGGCCCTCAACTGGCGGATTAGCATTCGTCTTCCTTTGTGTGCTCGTTTTTTTTCTTAATGTTTTCCCACTAAGGAAAATTAAATTTAAATCACCATTTTCTTCACTTTACAGCTGAAGAGAGAGAATGGAAAAATGCGTCTCTTGTGATCAGCGACGATGAAGAAATGTTGCTAGTTGAAAGAAATCCTATGGTGAATTCTATATCATGTTATGGACGTCCCACTCCAGCACAAGACAAAATGAAGAAAAAAATTACTAAGCTGCGCATGGAGCTCGACTTAACGGAAAGGCGCAAAGGGACTCTCGTTGCTGACGGCACTGAATTAGAGAAAGCCCGTAAGTTGCGACGACAAATTGATGATTATGAGAAGAAGCTCAGGCTTAAAGAAAAACAGAGATTGTACTCTATGAAGCACAGGCAAAATAGGAAACAAAAAATAACTGAATTATGTTCTAAAAATCTTGATGCAGCGAAGACGTTAATTCCTCGTGCTCGCCCTGGACGTCCACGTTTGGAAGAAAATCAGTCCTGAAACTGTACACTAGTCTGCTTGGTCTGAATTAGATTGATTATTCTTTTATAAATCTTAGTAGTAATGTTTTAAACATTTTATTGTTTACTTTACACTGTAATATTCTAGTCTACTTACTCAGTACTTTTAAATAGTAGTGTTAATTAGTCTTAAATAAAAATATGAAGTAAATAGTTTTTGTTTTTACTTTTTAAAATAAATCCGATACATTTACGAGATATGTACATGCTTTTTAAAAAACCTCATGTGAGATTGGAGAGGGGGTGGGTGTTAGCAAAAATCTCACGACATCTCGCCATCGGAGGTCTAAAATCACCTCGCGTAATTAATAGACGCCCCCTAAGGGGATAGTACAAGATTGCTATAAAATCGTTTTTGTCTTTATCTATTTATTTAATTTTACTGTAGAATCTATATTAGCTTTGCAATTTTTTTGATTCGAGCTCACAAATATATTGTAGAGGACGTATTTCGCAACGCAAGTTGTCAAAAAGTTATTAAAATATTAACAACTGACATGTTACATGGGTAAAGTTGTTACTTCATTCATTGCTGTTGTAATTGCCATATTAAAAAGAAATTTTTGTTTTCTTCACATCTTTTCATTACCATATTTTTTCATGGATTAAATAAAATGTAGTAGTTCGTCCTTTTCAATATAAGTCGAATTGAAAAGCATGGCAACACTTTGGCAAACTTGTTTTATTTAGCTCGTAACACATTATCGTAATAGGGTCGGTATGTTACTTTTGTGTCATATCACGTCTCGTGTAACAAAGGCGGTTGCCATAGAGCCCGTTGGCTATAAGACGTGATACGGATTTATTAAAAAGATCTCTCCTTTTAGTTTAACTTCGGAAACTAATATAAAAAAATACACTATTACTGAATTCTAAAGCGTTTTGAATGTAATGTAGATCCATTTAACAATATGTACTTTAATAAAATTTATTACGGATCTTCTTGCTCTATGAAATATTTAAATATAACCAAGACATGTTGTAACATGGAGAAAATTAAATAAATTGACAAGATGCTGAGAAATGCGTCATTGAAAAATTATGCAAATTATTCTAACTATAAATAAGTTTATTATATTTACATTTATTATATTAAAATTTTGGAAGTATAAAATATATTTTTTTCATATTGCGATAAACACTACATGTATAGGTCTTTGAACAGTGGAATATAAATATAGAATATGTTATAAAATATGGAATATGTTAGTGTTATTGTAAAGTGAAGTACATTTTCTATTGACTCCGAAAAAAAATCCATTAATTTGTGTTTATAGTGTAAGAGATAAAGCAGAAATAAGCGAATATGTACTTAGATATAAGTATATATGTACGTAATGTGAGAACGATTTCAGTGAAGTTTACAGGTCATATCGGATAGTGCTTCATTGAGGACAGTGGAACTATGATTCTATAGGAAAACAATAAAATGTGAAATATAGGTATACACACTTAAATGTTTACTTTAAATACGGCACTACGGATTTAATTTCAAATGAACGAACGGATATAGTGTTTTATTTCGTTCATTCGATTGATTTTTGTTATGAATAATGAACTCAGGTGCAATGAATTTTGTGGCGTGAATTATTCAAACCGTGCGTTAGTTTTTTCTCTCAATTATAATTGTAAATATACGGAAAAAATACACAATATTTTAACCGTATTACATGTTTACAATATGGATGGAATGATTATGTACCTCTACAAATAATGAAATGAGGCTTTAAAATAAAAAAAGCGTGTCTCCAATGGAATTAAATATTTTTTTATACAGCCTTGTGGTCTGTTTAGTTACAGAACAATTTAGTTAACATTCTCGAATCCACTATTTTTTCCTTAATACAATCACAAATTGTGTTAGCACATTCATATTTGTATGGATTATATAGAAGCAGGTAAATATGTATGTAGTATTTTTCGATTAATTTTCCTTGATACACATTATGACGAAGCCTGTATCTGCGACTACTCTGATATAGTTAGCCAAAACTATTCAATAACGTTTTCTATTTCCTTGTATCTTTATTATAGGCTAATTTTTGTTATTAATTCATCAGTTCTATTAGTCCAATGGTTACTCAGTCTGCTGAGGCGAAGATTGTGGTTCTAGGACAGGTATTTGTGTGACGAGCACTAGTATTTATACTTTGTACGGGAATTCCATTTATAAGTGTCTGTATTTAGATATAGCAGAGGCTTTGCCTCATTTGGGATCAAATGGGCGTGTGTTAGTTGCTCCAAGATATTATTATGAAGTGATCAAATTCCATTCAAATTTGACAAGTTTTCAGATGATCGCAAACAACGTTACCAATAAACCGCAGGCGTTGTCATTAATAATGAAATAACTTGCAATTCTATTGGTTTTTGGTGTTGATTTTTAGAAATGAGGGCTGCTTATATACCGACGGGGCGAGGAAAGCACAACCTGGTGCTGAACGGGTACTCGTTCAACGAGTCGCCGCCCACGTACTGGGTGTGCTCGCGGCGCAAGGGGCATGGGTGCCGCGCCACCGCCAGGACCAACAAGCGCGGCGAGGTGGTCGACTACCACAACGAGCATAACCACGAGAAACCACGGTTCTATAACAAGACCAAGCAGAAGATGATTCAATTGTAACGACCAGTAAACGTGTAATAGTAAATATTAGATATGTATAGGTACTTACTACATAACTGGAGTTGGTAGAGAGATTGATCGTATGTCCAGGAGTGTTGAACGGAGATTGGGGGAAACGTTACATAAATTTTATCTATATTAGGCCTCTAATACAGATAATAAAAACCCAAATCGATATAATTGTGTTTTTAAACGGTTTTATTGTGTTGTACTGTTATAACAATTATTTTTCCTATTAGTTATGAGAATTGGCCTATTAAGGAAACGGCGATAATGAAGTTTGAGATCCACGAGCGTCTGAACTTAAGGTCAACTAAAGTCTACATAAAAAGTAGTCGAAAAGGAGTAGGAGAATATTTCCGAATGTGTTGTAATAGGGCATGGGTACAAGGAATCACATTTTTGGTACATTGCGGTTTTAGGTGGATGTTAGCTGCCGTAAAGCACACACACATATATATATGTATATGTAAAGTGTATATATATAAAAATACACGCATATAACACAAAAGTTTTGTAATTTTTTCACGTTATTTTTTTTCAATATTCTTGTATTAAAACATTTACAATATCCTCGGACACTTCGTACTATATCATTAATATTATGCCCCGTACTAATAATATTATTTCTAATTTTAAACTATTTCTATATTTGCAGGTGCGTTTTTCTTACCGTCTAGAGCCGGGAAATCCGTACTGATATTTCAGTACAACAAGTTTTGGGTGAACAATCGCTACCGCGAGAAGTTGAATTGGGCGTGCCGCGACAAGGACACCAGAGGATGCCTGTGTAGAGTGCAAACTACGAAAGACGGAAGATTCGTCCGCGTTAAAGGCAGACATAATCACGAACCTAATTATACGGCTAGGAACTTCACCCAGCCCTTCATGCCCAAAGTTCAGGATATAAAGAGCATCTAAAAACTGTCTGAACTCAACTTGACAGCGGTCATATAGCCACGTGTAATGGTTAAAACCGGGCTCACATTACGACATTAGTCACATGCAACTTATTGTAGAGTATTTTTATTAAATTTTTACCGTATGTATTATATAGTAAAAAAATATATGGTACGGTCCAATCTATGGCATGAGTTTTCCGTTTGGAGGCAAAAATAAAGTTGTTTGGGTTCTTCCAAAAAGACGTTACGAATCTGTAAACTGACCAAACAAAGTTAGTCATTGCAAGTAACTATGTACTTTTTATCCAACCATATCGTTTTTTCATTTTGAAAATATGTCAACATTGGAAAAAATTGTCATATTTTAAGTTGTTCGCGACAATGTTCGTAGTGTCGACCCGTGCTCAGGACCGTGTGACGTAGACTAGCATACCATGCGTTTCCAAAAAACAAACTACATTTCCAAAAAGAACAAATTGCATTCCCCCTAGCGTTATAATACACGTTACCATTAAGTTTCGATTGTAAGTGTACTCTTAAGAGTCGTAAGATCTATACACAGGTCTTAGCGGATTAAATATTGATGTAGTGTATTCATCGTACTTGTAAAGTGTTTTTTCGATTAATAGGCCCATATTATAGTAATTTAAATATAAGCCCCTCTGATCTCTACTCGTTGTTAACTAGGACTCGTAAAGATCTGAGAATGTGACCAATTACATACTGTGCGGATCCTACGAAATTTATATTGATGTCAAATTTAAAGTGTACCAACATCGTCGCAAATGCAATAGTCGTGTAAGTTTTAGAGTAAGTAAAGCCATAGTTTCTTCGTCACTTACATGTCGAGATTTGTTATAAAAATCCCATTCTGGTGTTGCAATTCGCTTTGTTAAATTACTTTGGTATTATTATAGATTTGTGTTCACTTCTGATAGAATGTAAACCGATAGTAATTAGCATCATACAATCAAAAACCTCTGTACCTTAAATATGAGATTACTGTGTGAAAATGGGATTTTAAAAATTGCGTCACTTCATAGAGCAATGATACTTAAATCGGTGATAGGAGCATTATCTATTTTGACATAAACTTGATGTATAAATCCAGTTTTACTCGATTACCCTTTATACCAACAGGAAGTCCTAAGGCCATAGTGCGTCGTTATAGTTTAAAAGATGTTATTTAGAAGTAGCAAATGTTTAAATAAGGTCAATGTACGAAAATTCATCGGACCTCATAATAGCTTTAGTCCAATGAATTGAAATCCAATTCTGTGCTTGAAAAATTTAATTGTGAAGTTAGATTAGGTGTACTTTATGTTGCACTAGGCGTTCTTAGGCGAGAAAACGATAAAAATTAATGTAGCAAAAAGACGAATAATTTATGTGTTCATTGATCATAACGTATTTTGAATATAAATTATTCGTAGCAATCGTATAGACGTAAATGTAAATAAAATTGTAACCACGTGGACGGTGTAAATGAACTTTATTTTAACTTAAATAAATTATTTTTCTAAATCATATTGACGTACATTGTCATCTATTTTAATTCTTCTTTCTGTAGGTAATTGATGTTCTGAGTATTGGCGGTTTGTAATACAATATTTAAAAGCTGTCTTAGGTATTTTATTGTTACCTGGCATTGATAAATTTGCAATAAATTCTTATCCATTGTGATATTGGATGATTTTTACGAATGATGTGATAACGCATTGACTTCTTTTTCATTCGATTCTAATCCATATCTATTTGGAATGTTGAAATTTGATTGCAGTCAGCTGGAGTGTGTCTCGGAACGGCGAGGAGTTGCTGGTGAACGGGCAGAAGTACAAGCGTCACAGGGTCGATCCCCTGCGCGCCCGGTGCCACTGGCTCTGCGTCATGTCATCCTTCGGTTGTCCGTGTTACGCTATCACGATATCAGGGGTTCTAGTCGCCACGGGCTATGAGCACAATTATGAAGCACATAACGGCCTCAAAGCAGTACCCTGTCGTCGCTAGGAACCTATTGTTGTCAACTGTTGCTATTATAATATAATTGTAATAAGGCATAGACAATTGGTTACGGATTGTAAGTTAAGTGTCATTAAAAAATCAGTCTTGGGCCAGTTTTTATGTACTTGTTATGATAAGATATTGTTTATAAATGTTGTAGTAAAATTTCACGGTAAGATTAAAAAGCAATCGAAAAAAGTGTCTCTCCGTTCGATACAAAAGTAGGATACAGTAAAGATGCAACACGTTGTATTGAAGAGGAAGATATTCGCAATTTTGAAATGTTTTTGCCAATTGAAAACATGTTACGTTTATGCAAAATTTTCCTGTTTCTTGTTTTCACTGTATTTCTATACTGCTTCGGATTTTCCTTGCTAGTATCTATATAAATATTCGTTAGTTTTGTACATGATTGTAAAAGAAAGTTGTACTTATATTTTCATTTATTGTACATGTATATAAAAAAATGATTGTACGTATTGTTTCATTTATTCCATAAAGCCCTTGTGTATATAATTTAACGAGGTATTATTCTGTGTTTCGTAATATAATCTTAAATTAGAGTACTTAAATGTTATGTTTAACGGTTACTGACGGTCAATCTTCAGTTGCAGGAACGGGGACGTCGGTGACGCCCGTGGAGCCCCCGCCGACGCTTGGCCTGCCGTTCCCGTTTCCCTGTTTCCCGGGGCAGTTTCGCTACTGCCTCAGCAAGCGCGGCAAGCCGGCCATTGAAGTTGGTGCGCACCGGTTCTGCTTTAACGGACGCGCAGCCAGCGGCAAGGTGTGGTGGCGCTGTTCGAGGAACCCGCGCTGCAGGGCTGCGGTCCATACGTTCGGCCTCCGCGTCGTTCAGATGAACAGCGCGCACACTTGCGGCGTCCGCGCCACCCCGCTACGACCTATGTTCTAAAACGCTCTCTTAATGAATGTAACAACAAAGACTAATATGTACGTCAATTCGTCGTCAACTCTACCGCCGGCGAAGTTCGATGGTACGGCACAGTTAGAAATGTTGATGTTACTATTTTTCTGGTTTAGGATCTCTCGTTGGTCGTTGGAAGTGTCGTGGTTATGCTGGTTCGAGCAATGGGCTATTGCTTCATGTGGAATGTTAATGTATGCACTTGTGCCTTCCGGCCGGCGGTACTCTATATATACGCTTTTATCGATTTTGATGATGTGTTGACAAGAGCGAAACCTTGTTTGTCTATTTTACGAATATACGATTATTCTCCAAAGAGATTATTATACTGCGACATATATGTAGGTGACTATTTATATCCTGTACGGATACACTATACTAGATCTGTGTAATGAATACGAATATTTTATTAGCTTAGTAGCATGGTGACCGTTGGCGTACGACTATAAGAGACTTTGTATTGGGCAAGAGTGCACTTCTAACGCAGCTAGTAGATCTAATGCATTTACATTTACGGTAGTGACGGCATCGAATATATAGGATGTGATATGAAAATTAAATTTGTATTGTGATTTCGAGAGAATCTATTAGAACCCCGTAATAGCTTCGCTTGGGCGTAGAACGTGAATAGAGTACGCAAACACATTAAAATACAGGCGATGTTTCCTTGAGTCCATTGATTTGGGGTGGTTTGCATAATACAATGGATCGGTCGATCATGGTTTAATTTGTTGCATTCATATTACGCGCGACGTAATGTCGCACAGGTGAATCAGTATACGATATTTATGAAACGCTAGTGTGTAAGATATCTCTTGCCTAGCGCAGGATGTTTCCGTCTCTCCGTTGATCTTCCGCGCGCACGGTCCTAGGAGTAGTTCGTTGTACAAAGTGATAGTTTTCTTATGATATCCTAAGTATTTTTATATATTACTTTTACATATTTTTTTACGATTTTATCCGCGATTGTATATAGTATGGTTGTTGAAACGGAGTTAACTCCGGTTGGTCGGTTTCGGTTGGGATCACAGGAATGCTATGGTTATGTTGTGTCGGGCTGGTCGTGTGGAATGTTTTAATCGAGTCATGTCATGTATACGATGTTAGGGAAGTAATGTGTAACAACTTGTTAAAGTAGGCAACTGCATTTATTATACAATTTACTTATTATAATACTCAATGTATACGTTGTAGATGTAAGTTTTATTTACTTTAGTGAGATCATTGTTTTATGTGAATGTTAGTTTTATACATTTTTTTTGTTTATATTCGCTTCGAGTAAGTACTTAAATATTGTGTTTTAATGTAGATCTGCTTCACTGTCCGCACGTGGGCTGTACTTACACAAAGATTGTATTGAACACGACAATGTTAACCCTCTCGCCGCGCTCGACGCGTGGCGTTTTTTTATACCAGTTTATATTTACCATATGAGATGTATACGAATGTAATTTTTAAGTTAATCCTTTGAAGTATTATTCTTGAAGTATTATTTTTTTTGTGTATTGTGATAAGATATTTTATTATATTTTAGTGGGAAAGAATATTAATGGATAAAGGTTAAAGGTAGCCGGCGACAGTCGCTCGGAGAATGTATACGCTGTGTAGTGAGTACTGGTAGTGAGAGGGAGTTCTCTCGTGTATAAGTACAAAGAATGATTATATTGCGCTGATGTCATATTGGATTTTTATTTGTCTTTCGTCCCTCTACTCAAGGGTTGCTTTCCAGGAGTGCAATTTAATGGTAAGCGCAAGGCGCGGAATGGTTACAGTTGTCAAGGATTTTTTAAAAGTAAATTTGCAAAGGTTATTAGTATAATTCCTTCTATATTGCAAATATAATTATTGTGGTTTGAACGATGCTGTTATTGTCTGTCAATGTTCATGATTTTAAACAAATTCTTACCTATGTTTAAAACTAGAAACTTAAAATAAACGAATCAATGATGAGTGAGAACCCGTGCTCTCATATTTGGTACCGAGCACGTTGCCTGCAGTCGAGGTGAAAGCTGTAAAGCGCGATGGACAGGTGTTGCTGGCAGATGGCGAAAATAATCATGGCATCCGCGTTACGCATTGCATTATTAATGTAATTGGGGATATATTAATACATATTCGGTAACACTTGTGTTCGTTTCATCAACTGTTCTGAGGTACATCGATTACTGCTATAATTATATTAACTTTATATTAAATTATTAAAGGCCGTGGTTAGCACATTGGACGCTGGCGGTATTTGGGTCAGTGAGCAGTTTTATAAATCCATTGATTTTTTATTTCGTCACAACCATCTAGAACTGAGCTTGCGTCTGTCACGTAGCCCTCTAGAGTTTCACTCGTGATATTCCAAGCGTAGTGAGTTACAAGAGCTGATTTAGAAGTTTTATTATGCTGTTAATTCCAATGTGCTGTAAATTGTACGTATGATCTATTTTTCTCTTTTTTATAATCATATTAATTGATTAGACGGGAAATTCTAGTATTAGACCGTAGAGTAAGGACACGGTTACGGTCATATAATATAACGCTGGATAATGTTGTGTTGTTGCAGGCTGGTTTTACATCCGGTCCGCGCGTGGTGGGTTGCACCTGGTGGCCGACGGTCATATATTCTATGAAGACGGCGGCTCCCACCCTCGGCGGGTGACGTGGAGGTGCGCGAGGTCGTATCAGAAGGCGGAGCGCTGTCAGGTCGCGTTGTGCTTGAGGGATGGACGATTAGTTTATTTCCGTGGATGCCACAACCATCCCGCCACTTATAATCCGGCCAAGCATGAATCGAGGCGGTTCGAAG
>DWME01010108.1:0-10439 GCA_018244795.1 Parelbella ahira ahira
GGGAGGAAACTCTTCATCACTCCGTTGGAATTTCTTGGTTATTTTCTGTATCTGTCGATATTCTATTAAAAAAAAAACGAAATCGTTAAATAGACTAAAATAAAACATGTTTGTCGTAAAAGAAATTCAATTTACTTCCGTTCATTTCTCATGAAAATATAAGATTCCAACAGCACCTTAAAGGTAGTGAAATAATAGTTATAAATATGAATTTGCATTGTTTATAAGTAACGAATGAATAGGAGGCAAATATATCTGGCAGCCAATAAGCGACAGCGAGCACCCTTGAACAGGATTGCAAAAACAGGACTGTTAGGATCAATACCTATTAGTACATGTTGCTATGAGACTAGATGACAGATATGTGGTGTCTCTTCTAACAATAAGTATGTCACCTTTGGTGTGTAAGTGTCCTGGAGATCACATACCTTTAAAGAAATAAGAAAACAGAATCAGCTTTTCCATGTTCATGAACACATGCAAATACATGCCGCTCACCTGACCTACAATGCTCGGTAGACATTTTAAAACCATTTTAAGCTGTATTTACCGACAGTCATAAACAATTTGCGCATATCAACAAATCAATAACGCGTTTAAGTTTGTAACAAAAAGTTGTGTACAAAAATAATCACTACATAGACGGTAACAGCAAAAACCTTACAAGACGGTGCTATGCAAGATTTTAATATAATCTCCTTTCAAGGCAACAGAAATATGATTCCGAACGCCAGTATTCATAATAGGCTAGATGCAAGAACGGAGCAAAAACAGCCTCATTCTGCACAGGTGAGTGCGTACAAAACATAAATTGCATCCTCGCATGACCTAAGCGCCCACGAATACCTATCCGCGTCCATTTTATGAGAGAGTGCAAGGTCGTAACATCGTATTACCGCTAGGCAAGTTCGCGGGATGCCTTCTCGTGTAGTAGATAGATCGTAAAATCCATCATATCACGAACTGTCCAAATATGTGTACATATATGAATACTTTCAATTACTTCATTGTTACTTACTTTTATCGATAGGCATACAAGATATGTTTTCTTTTGTTAGTAGAAGTGGATTCGAAAAATCGTATTAATTAATATTAGTAGTAATTAAAAGTATCCTTGAAATAGGATTTCATTCAAAGTATAAAATATATCATCTCGCTTTATCTCAATGTAGGGGTAGTCAAAGGATGGTAATTCACTTCCATGTTTTACCAGTCATGTCATACGTCTCATCATGGAATAAAGGGTATTGCAATCCATCGGGCACACATTCAGACTCTTACTTGTGGGAATTTCAGGTTAGAAAACAGAATAAGGTTTTGCCCGAACCGGGAATCAAACGCAGCCGAACCCAGGACCTCTTAATCAGCAGTCCCGCTTGAAACGACAACCAACGGCACATTAATATTATGCAAATACTTCATAATAATATTACCTAATGCTCAAAACATATTGATATATCCTAACAACATTTAAATTGTATAAATTTTATGTTTTATGATTTATTTCTTTCTGTACTAATAACACATGTATCTATATAGATACATGTACCCCTATATGTATATACGTATGTATATACGTATGTATATACCTACGTATAGGGGTATATTATAGAATAACACATGACAGAAAATGGTCTTCAGTAATGCAAATAAAAATAAAGCCAGATATCACAAATATGTATGTTGATGTCCTTAACGGAAAATTATGAGAGTTCTAATCTAGCATTCTATTTTCAAGTTTCAAACTGGAAAACAATTGTATGTTATAAACTTAATAATAAGTTATACAAAAGTTCCTGGTCACATCAACATAGACCAAAGTAACTAACTATCTGTAACATACTTGCACTAGTGCCTGCTCGCGACTTTGTTCCCGTTCATACATATTAGTCAGTGGTCAGAACATTCATGCTCTTGGTATTCTGTCGTTTTATTTATCAAGCTCTTATACGAGGAAAAGGCATTTTTTTATAACGCTCACTTGTCTTTTGATATCATTTGAGGTTGTGTGAATACAGAACAGTTTAAACAAAATTTGTTAAGCGATAGTTTCTTATCACAAATATAAACTAATTAATAATAAATAAAATGTTTACCGGCTTAACATAAGTTTTTTCGGGATAGCACGACTGCGAGGCCTTTTTTCATGAAGGTCTGAAGGGGCTGAAGAGGTCTTTAATTTATATCCTGGAATAAAAGTTTCGATTTGAATTACATAACATAACGCTTGTCTTTCCCTCAAGAGCTAGGCAGAGGAGTTAGTACACCCCCGCGCTTTACCACCCATGTTATACGTCCCACATGAAATAGAGGGTGGTCAGTTGCTAAGTAATTTAAGTTACGTAGTGCTAGGTTTATTGGACAGACTTAATATTCATATGTTTTATTAGAGATCAGTTAACCTATACGACGTATGAAGACGGGCGATGTGTGAAAACCTATACACTTCGCGGTGGAACTGGTATTTCGTGCGTTCGGCTTAAAGTGCAATACAAGTTTGCAGTTCTACAATGCAAATTCAAATTTAGAACTCCTATTTAACTAAATTTAATATACAAATACCGTTGAGATTATACATATATGAGTATAAATAAAACGAATATAATTGATTGAGATAAGTTAAACTTATATTTAGACCACGAATGAGTATCTTTAGACTGTTTTATCACCGCTTTATAACTGGGCACAAGCTACAGGTGATTAAAGATAAAGCTCGAACTAGGTGTGGTAAGACAGTTGTTAAACATATGATAGTGTATATCTTGAAAAAAAAAACCGAACTAATGAGTACGTTCTATATTGAGTGAAAATCAAACCTAAAACTGCTCAAGATCATTAAGTAGTTCGACAGGCAACCTATGACCTGAACGAGAATGACTTCATTTTTATATCGAATTTATTTGTTTGAGAATAATATGTTTTATATTTGCATGTTATTAACGCCTTCCATATTTCGCCATTGTTTAGTTTGCCTCTCCTGTAACATTCGAACAATACATACGCAAAGTTAACAAGACTATAAGATCTGTTGCACAAGTTATATATCATACAGATTTCCTAATCCTTTTAATTAACTCCAACGATCTCTGAACATAAATCAGTATGTACCCCACAATCTGTACACAATACTTTAATATAATTGAGCTAACCGCTCACAAATATGAGTCCTCTAATTGCCGTGTCTTCAATGAAGATTCTTCGAGTAACGTCGGACGTTCCGCAATTGGGTCGCAGGTCAGAAACCACAACCTTTCAGAGTTTCCATACACACAATGTGCAGATGGTCACGTGAGATTACAAAATAGCTTTAGGGGGGCTCACATTGTGAATATGAGAATGAACGATGAAACTCAATCGATAATTTTACACAGTATTTTGTCAAGTTTTAGTCTCAGTGTAGACGATTCTTATTAATTTGAAGTTTAATAGGAATAATAGTGAATAATAATAAGATGTTTTGAATTTTATGTCACTTGCAATAATTGTGTACCATTTTAAATTAATTATTTCTTCACGCCAAAGCGATTAGATTTATTTCCTACTTGATCCTGTTTGATGGAGAGATCGTGTGGTAGGTAGCACACTACACAGTAATAATTATAATACATATAAATATACACCTACATATTCTTTAGACATATAAACATAGGTCAGTATTAAGTTAATTACTGTTTTAATTCACGTTTGTTTTTGTAGACAGAATTGCAGCAAGGATACTACGATTGGCAGAAGCCTAAGAAAAAGGACTTAAATAACTTAAGTTCGGTCATTATCTAATATTGTATATAGATTTTCACGTAACGTTTGATAGTAAAATAGTTCTTACATCGAAAGATAAATAGGCTATTATTTTAGGAAGGGAAGGAAGGAATGGTGGACAAAACTAGCTTGCGGTATTATCAAAAAAATATGGTTTTAAGGTGGGAAGTCATTAAATTACAACATATTAGTAATATTTTATTAGTTTCTTTTACGAACAGTTGTTCTATTAATCAAGAATGGTTCGGATAACGGAATCGTTTACATAGATAGGCATTCAAAGCTTCTGATTTCAATTGTTACTGCAAAAAAATACCATTCGTAGTTAAAGAGAACAAAAAAAGATGAAGAAAGATATTCTTAAAACGTATTTGCGACACATTTTTTTTAGTGTAACGCATGTGATTGAGAGTAACATATGGGATTTTCATTCAGCTCATGCTTGTAAATATGTAGTTTATATGACCTTATTTTTCCAATACTCTCCATACGAATACCCAATATAAATGTATAGTAGTAATAATGGTTAGAGGCCTCACCAAATTGGTTGGTTTGATGTGCATATGTAGATACGACGAGAAAAATTAATATGTTTATTGCAAGTTATTAAAACGCAAGTTTCTAACTTTCACGAGTCATAAAAAATTTAATCTAATAAAGAAAGGCAATCAAGATTTTTACAAGTGATTTTACGATTGTATCGAATAACTCATCGGTTTGATTAATCAACCTTTGCAATATGTGTATTTTACAGTGCGTATTATTACAGTACATATTTATTTTTTATTGTAATTTTTTTGTAGTTGGATGTCGCAAACGTATACAGCTTGACTGTTAAGATTGTCGAATTTCGCTCATTAACATCACAATAGGTGTAAGTCGATAAGCGGTCTCGCTTGAGAGCTAAACAAACCTAAGCTTACGCATAACTAATATGATTATTTACGTAATTTGATGAGATACTTAGAGGCAGTGCCGCGGCTGGGTGGGTGAATATTAAATCTTTTGAAAGAATTTTAGTACCTACTTAATATTGAACGAGAGGCTCTTAAATATTGGGACAATAGTACAGTCGTCAAGTTTTATAGGGAGTATTTAAAAAAATTCTATGCACCTACTCTTTTTCAAATAATTTGATGAACCATACGATAAAAGTGATTCATTACCAACTTTATTAATTTTGCAATGGCCTAATAAAATCACTCCCAAACACAAAAAAAGAACAAACCGTGAATCGCATATTTTAAGTAGGCATGACATTGTATAATACCTTTGATGACAAATGTTTAAGTGACGTGGCTGTGTTTTTACGAGAATGTTTGTATTGGAAAATGTTTGTTTTAACGATAACCGGGTCCTCAACCTATTCTTGTTTTTGATGGGCACTTTTGTTTCAACACCGTCGTGGACATGGTGCTTCTTAAAACAATATTGTTGTGATATCGACTTTCTGGCATGACGTAAATTTCATTGGGTAAGCAACTCAAATATGGTATGCCATACGTGTATGACGAGGATAGCTTACTAAGATGCTGTCACATAAAAAATGAATTGAAGTTGTTACATTGGGGACGTCCATGAGCGGTAGTGGCCTCTCGTAACATGTGCCTAATTATATGCTAACGTTAAATAAGCAAAGTTAATCGCCCGATTTAATAGATTACATTTTTTAATTTTTACAGCATTTACTCGTCTGAAAACTCGCATTTGGCTAGCGTTGTATACTATGGTCTCACCTTTTTTATTGTAATAGGAAACCCGTTCCCAGCGATTTTATTGTAAATGTTATATTATGTATTACATCTGTATAATTCCAACTATTTGAGGTACACCACATCAGAAAGACCGTTCACGGTCCTTAGCTGGGGAGGTTTGCCCAACTTTGGCTCAATCAGATAGTCGATTCTGAAACAATGTTGCAAACGGACACGAATGCCAATAGTATCGTATTGGGATTCATACAACAATTTGACCAATATCTAAATACGCATGTTTTATTCAAAAAAATTCATCAGACGTTGGGCTTATAGAACAAATTTTAGTAGAGACCAGCAGTACTTTTTAATCATTGTCTACTATATAATATTTTCCTATCGTATCATGTTTGCCACCTAATATTTTTTTTCTCTGTTACTTTATAACTCAGTGATTGAATTATCTATATTCACTAAGAACATTATACTAAGTATAGTTGTGTGAAACAATCATAAAGAATATCTGCGTAGAGTTGAATGCGAAACCCATTGACACCCGCGTGACGGTGCGCTCGCGAACGGCTGGAGAGGAGGAACAAGTCACTTTTAATTTCTCCTTCATCGCCGAACGATGAGTATCGCCACTTGACCTTTAGCTCGATAAAATGCGGCCGCTGCGGAGGACGGGATCCGGTGTGGCTGCGAAGTGGGAGAGTTCAGATCTCCATATTCAAATCATTTATAAACTCTCTTAGTAATTTCGATCATCTTCATTTCACCTAATCTTTAACCTATTTCAATCCATTACTTGCGATAAGCGTCCCTCATTGTGCCTTGTTCTTGGCTCTTGAATAATCATAACCAAAAAAAAATGGGTCATCTGTTACAAATTCTTTTTATTTCCTACTGCTGGTCACGACTCTTGCCCAAGAAAAGCCTCGCACCATGTTCTACTATGTTGTTTCTGTACTCATTGGCTGAAAGAAAAAAATATTTATTGCATCTTATATAACTTTTTTATACATGTAAAATTATTATATTCGTCGCATACCTTTCAAAGTAAGTAAAACTGGAGGTATCGTGGATATCAATTTGAATGTTTCTTCCGAGATTACTATCAATATAGCATTGTGATATAAATAGAATAAAAAATGTTATAATATAATCTTAATGTTATATAAAATACTGTAGCAGAGTATAAAATCGGCTACGTGCATGGTCAATCAAAGACATTAATTTATATTCTATGTATTTGTATTACGTATTTGATTTGACAAGACCAAAAATTTACTGTTATTTTAGTCAGCTAAAAATGCTCAATCTATCTATATTTTACTCATAAATAATATAAGTGATTTTGCGAGTCTGTATAAAATTAGCGATAAATTTATTTTCTAGAGGCCACTTCTGTCACAAACAGAATTATTTAACGATTTACCTTTGTTAAGCTAATAATTTCGTGGCCATACGTACAATCTCAAATCTCGAAAACAATATCGATATCGATGGTAGGGCGGAGCGGCCCCGCCCTACATGAATAAATATTTAATTAAACTTATGAGAGAGCACGAATTTGTGTTTCGATGTTCAATAGAAACATTTTTGAACACTCGCCTTACATGTTATTGTGACTATCAGTATTATCAGTGGTTTAGTCAAAATTGAATCTTACGCCGTACAACATAACAATCATACGATGTGCTTTCGTGGAATAAATGTTTGTGTCTATATAGATCGTGTATGAATAATTTAATGTTATTTTTGTGCTAAATTGTGTTTGGATAAGATTTATCGAACTCCGAACTTTGGGCGTAGACTTGGGGAGTTGATGAAATTTTTCAACAGTAAATAGTTTGTTTAAACAAAATGTTAATTCCATAATTGGCAATTAAATAATTCAATTCAAGTAACCTAATAATTGGTTAAAACAGTTCTAAAATTTGATTTTTATAGTTGAAGTTATATATATACTGTATGCCGCTTCTCTGTGGTTATATTAAAATTTTTCTCTGAAGTCGAGGCTTGAGTAACTTTGAATAAATGACTTATGTGTCTACGATCAAGTGATATTAATCAAAAACCAAAGCTATGTGCGCAAAATCGCTATGAGGTTTTTTCCCAATCGAATCCTATAAAAAGAACATAATTTTTAAACAGATGTTGCGAAAGTGCAATGATATCTCAGTAAATTAGATTTCAGACTATTATCCCGTCAGTCTTGTGTTCGAGGCTGTGGTATGCACTTTTAATCTTCAAATAACGATTATTAATTGTAACACAAGTATCAATGCAATAAAAATTGTCATTATTGTGTTCTTATTTGCAGGATAGGGTAGCCGTTCAGGGTTGCTGGAAAATGTCTGTCACTGATTAAATGTTATGGTCTCATTAATAATATGATATAACTATGTCCTTGGATAACAATGGACACTAATTACATGCTCTACAGCCAGAATAACCGTTTACTTCATTTGTAATAAATCATAAAGGAGTAAAACATTTAAGTCTATCAAGAGGAGAAATAAACTGCTTACAAGACAAGTAAGTAGACAACGGAACGTGCGTAATCCTCTTTGAGTTGTCTATACATATATGTACACATGTGTTCGCATCACAAATTCGTATCACGTAGGGTGGCGATGCGGTAATTAATACACGCCCACTCGCACCGGACTCGAACCCGCGACCCGATCAGCGGACCTGTTATTTTATAGAATACTTGTTGCGCTGGTATTCTTGCGTGGATGTAGAAGTGGATATGATGTGGAGATAACGTTTGGTTTAAGAGTAGTTTAGTAGTAGTTTAGTATAAGAATAGTTTAGTAGTAGGCTATGAGGTGGCGGGATTACCACTGCATCTAGTTCTCACTCTTCTGTAGTCCTTGCTATTTTCTGTTCCATTCCAATAGGTGTTCAGGGATATTTTTGATAATGTAATAGAGATGCGTGCGAATCAATGTCGCGTTATTTATATAGAGATTAGAAGTCAATTTCTACTTCAGACAAGTTTACGCTTATTTTTCATATGTGTGAGTAAAGATTGAATATTTCGAAAGTCATAACAGATTTGATATATTTCTTTCGCGTCTCCTAGTTTTCTAGATAGATATTAAACTTCTGTATCTACTCAATTTTAGCTAGGGGTATTTTAAGGGTTTATTAATAATTTTACACTATCAAAGTACTTTTCTTGATGAAAACTTTGACAAATGGATATTATAGAAAATTATGATGAGTAATTGACTAACAAAAAAGCTGTTCGGTATAGCTACGAAGACTTAGGACTGGTTATATGTATCCGGAAACAGCCGCCGGAAGGCCGTTTCGCTCCTTGGTCATCCGGACAAAAACTTGGAACCAAATCGTTTCGTTAATATGAACTATTCAAAAAATTCATAAATAAAGCAATTGAATGAATTTATTGATGTGCTAATTATATGAGTTAATAAATATAAGTGTTCCAAGAGCTTTATATACTAATATGGCGAAACTTTATCTCACGTACTATTAATTGTTTACAAAGCATTTAATATGAAATACTGGAGAGTTGAGGTTCGATTAACATTAATATAATAAGTTCATAAAACATATAATATAATATTGATACATTTCCAATTATTTCCTACCCGTTTAAAACCTTTTAGGAGCTACAGTTAAAGTATTAATTGCTAAATGCGTTCTCTTATTAGTAGGTTATCAATAAAAAATATAGGACAGTCTCAATTAGAGTGTGTATATTTCCCACCATCTTCTCTTAACATCAAACAATGCACTTTTTAATATATTTTTTTAATACACTTGTATGTTTCATAAATATAAATTCTATAGCCGTCAACGTACATTAACAGATAGTATATTCCAATATTTTATTAAATGTACAAAGTAAATTAAAAACGGGATCATGTTAAACATAATTAAAACTTAGAAAGTCGCACACACAAATAAAGAAAAATCTTTAGAATTTTTCAGGCAGTTCCTAACAATGAACTTATCATTATTACATGGAGTCTGTAAAATATAATGGGGCATGTGTCTATTAATTTCAGATCCATGGTGCCCCGATCATAATGATAGTTACCAACATATTGCAAAATCAATTACAAACTCCGGTAAAATTCAATTAAGCTCGAATTAACAGCCGCGAGGTGATACAATGCGAGTACTGAGTAATGACTGTCCGTAATGGGTTATTAAGCCCTATATGAGATGAAAGTTTGATTTCGTACTTTGGCAAAGTTTAATGGTATTTTCATGGTTATCTGTAGTTAGTAGAGAATGTGTGGTATTAACTCGGTAATGTGTGTTTGTATAATTACACTGGCGCCTTCTAGATCTATTCCAATGTTAGTTTTCTTGTATTATTTGTATCGTTTGAGTTACATCTGAAGATTTAAGCGTTTTAATCTAAGAAAGTGAACAGCGACGAACCTGAGATATGACGTCATAGGGAAACTTGGCACTATTTATTGCACAATATATTTGTATACGTGTTGAACTGTCTGTTTAGTGGCACCTTTGTAGGTATATACAGAGTCCTTATGATCGCTTTAGATTTACAGAATAATAAAAACTATGTTTAATTATTACTTAATTTGTAAAAATATTAGGTCCCATCAAAAACACACATAAGATAAAGTAATTTCTCTTTCAGAAAATGTTATATTACTGATCAGTGTAGAGACTATAATTGAGGGTGTTCCGTTTCGGGACAAATCATATGTTGGTATCAACAACGTCAGTAAAGTAAACTTTACATAATATGTTTTGTTTGTAGACGCCACTACATCAATACACCCTTGGTTCAATATATTTGGGTATTATTATGAAGTAATCTTGTTCATACTTGACTGCCTCGTTGTTTGAGTAGTTGCAAACGCGACTGCCGAACGTGAGGTCCAGGGTTCAAATCCAGGGTCGGACACTATTGGAATTTTCTAATGACTCGGAGTCTGGATCTGTGCCCGGTGTATTGAAATAGGCTCACCA
>DWME01010109.1:0-10438 GCA_018244795.1 Parelbella ahira ahira
ATTTTGACTTTTCTACGAATTTCACTTTCCGCAGATAAAATATACACGTAAACACAAATTCCAATTCTTAATAAGAATCAAAAACTTACCTGATTTATATTAAATAGAAATCTAGTCTAAATAAAAGAAAAAATATTTTCTACAAAAATTAATAACATTTTAACAAACTAAAAGCGTTTTTGTACAATATTATTACCAGACAATACGATTATAGATGAAGAGGGGAAAGCAATTCTTTTAAGCGTATCCTTTAGACTAAAACTATTAAAAGCCACACTGTAAAATATTTACCTCTTGTCCTCATTTATCAAACTAAGAGATACTTCATTTACTGAGTTTACGAAATCAATTTATTAAGGCAACGTTGCTAGAACTTTCGATCTACAGAGTGTACTTTGTAGATCGAAAGTTCTTTACGTTTCAGATAAACGTTACACGTATAACGTTACAAATAAACGTTTATTTACAAATAAAGGACAATAATTGTGTCAAACTGTGAGGAATAAATTTTTACATTAAAACCTATTAACTTCTAGCCACATACATATGTAGACAAATACATAGTTCGTTAAATGAAATTTAAAATTCTAACATACATGGACCCTGTAAGGATTCTGTCACTTCGCTTCCTACAATTTTGCCAAACCGAATGCGACATACATTTGTTTGGTCGCTAAAGTCCTAATAATTCTAACGGGTATCCGAATAAGATTTACAATCGATTTCACTGAAGGCCTCATACAAGCATTAAGTTAGCAAATAGTTTAAGAGGGGTACAATCTTCACCCAATTACGTAAATATACCACAAATTTATCAACACGAAATTTTATAAATTGGTCAAGGTAGCACTGATTGATATTCATAATCGATTCCTTACCTTGCAGCGCGCGTAATATTTGTGGAATCTTTTGCAATCATTAGTCAGCTGGAAAAATTTGCATATCTTCAAGGCTGTTTACAAATCCAAACAGGCCACAACCAACCCAATACTAAATCTACAAGAGCACTAATCTGGTTCAGTGATGCCTGAATCCAATCTTCACTATTCAATGCCTCTTTCTAACCTATTAGTGAAATATGGTAGGTCGGACAATTAATACCTACATATATCCATAGCATCATAGCAAAGTTAATGTCGATTAAGTTCTTTTCACTCAAAACTTTACTGTGACAAGCTCCGCTTAAAATAGATATTCAAGCAAGTTATGAAAGACACTGCTTTCATAAGAGCTTACCGACTTTAATTCTTTAACATCTTTCATCGTCAGTCAATAAGCGCTTATGAAAAAAGTTTCCACCCTCTAAACTCTGCGAGCGAGCGAGAGTCGTATTTCAGAAATAACGCCATAATTCCGGTTAATTCCGGTTAGTTCCAGTTTGTTTTGCAGTTGATCTGCATGCTGCCAAAATTTATAGGTCAGTGGAACGAACGAAACTCGAAAAACACTACACTTTTCCAAAAAGTGACGCACGTAGTCGTAGGACAACAACACATTTCCGATTTTTATTCTCGAAATATGATTGGGAGTTGAGAAGCGGAATAGCAAACGTTTTCGGTATGCTGTATCCTGATTTACATGATGTGGATAGGCGGGGCTAGTGTTAAACTCACGAGTAATACGATTTTTTCACCGCATAATTGGTAAAGACGCCGCAATGGTCCTATCCCATATTGTTAAATAATTACCAGTTTGGAGTAAATAAAACACTGGTAATTTTTAGTACGTAAGTCTAAATTTAAATTTTTCTACTAACTCGAGTTCTGCCAAAATTTTTTTTACCGATCAAAAATACTATACGGTCTGAAAAGATTATTCTAACAATATCGATTATAAAATCGTGCGTCCTATTTCACCCTTATTGTTGTAAAGTTGTAAACTTCTCCTGGTTCTAAGCCAACGCTGTCGAATCAAGAGGATTGTGCCCCGATTCTCGAACTTAAGCAAAGAATATTTGTGTACAGAATGAAATATTGTATCCCGGCGAAGCGTAGCAGGTTGTCTGTGACAAGACAACTATGTATTTTGTGCTAGTCAATATACGATGTTTGCATCTTCACTGGTTACAAATAAGTGTTGGGGAAATTTACAAGTACCTACCTTTGTTTATCTACAGGGTGATCTTTTATTTCAACTAGAAGGAATGTAGTGAAATAGAACATTTTTAAAACTGCTATAAAGAATTTCCTATTCACGTGGTTATATGATATATACATATATAGTTGCGTATACTATATACAACATTTATGTCTGTAAAACTTTTTACATTATATTGTATTCCCAAAGTGAGTTAGATTGCCAAAATATACCTTCGAATTCTACTATGACTGCTGATTCTAATGTTAATCTACTGTTATATTATATATTTTTTAAATATTATGACCTCGTCAATTTGATTATTATCGTCCGGACTGAGACGTCAACATTTAAAGCTTTTATGTTTTATAATGGAAATGATATATTTTCCTACATTAAATTGTATCTTATATAACCCGGAACTAACTTACTAAGAGGTGCGCGCCATGGACTCGAACCCAGCACCCGCGGACAGAGAGGCTGAATTCTTAACCAATAGGTAACCACTCTTCTATGTAAAAAAAAGTGGATAAAGTATCGCCATACCAAATGTCCTTCTAATTGGCCCCATTTTTTGGTGTTGAAAATCGTTTAAATTCTTCATGGACAAAGAATGGTGTAGCTTAGTCTAGTTACGAAACAGCTAACCGGAAATGAACGGGGTTATCTGCGTAACCTAAACACAATACCGAAACTGAACTGTAACAGACTAATTGCATTCTGATTTACATTTACTAAAATTCTAGAAACTGAACGAGCAGATATGATAGTGTCCGATGTAAGATATTAATGTTGAATATTTATGCGCCTGCGCACGGACGGCGAATGGAGTTTGATAGCTTTTAATATATTTAATGGCTGTTAACTCGAGCGGTGCTGGTGAGATATGATAATGTGTAAAAGGTAATATAAGTAATTGTAAGATTTTGATTGTCGTGTACTAATAGCTCGTGGGTGCAATACAATATATGTATACATACCTACTCGTACATATGTATGGATATGCTTTAAACAGAATTCTATTTTGGGATTCAATGAGTTTTTTATTGTAGATATAATTATTGAGATAACTTAATTCGAAACAAGTTTTTCAAATAAGTTGCAATTTCTTTTTAAATACATTTTCAACTTTTCCTTTGTATTTGTACCAGATAATTTATCAGATTATTACATTTTGTATTTTCAATAGTGGATTCGAACGGCTCTAATTTCAAAAAGATTCACATCAATTTCAACTTACTCCTTCACATCACTGATATGCTTATTTATGGCGTTTTGTCAAACCTTAGGACAACAGCATATATTCTACTTATTATATGTTAAAAAACAATTTTGCTTAGCCCGTTTAATTCTATTAATAAATTTATGTACAATCCTTTCAATAATGTCACAAACAACAACAATAGAAGAAGCAATATTTCCTCTAAAACTACTATAGTACAATTATTTATAATTGCCTTTTTTAAATCATACATTTTTCTATTCCCTTTCAAAGGGAACAATCAATTCGTCGTTTGCTATCTATTGCGTGAAGAATCCTCATGTTGCAATGAACATTAAAGTTTTGAGGCGCAGACTAAACTGTCTGCACAGATCGTCTCTTACGGGGCTTATAATGGTGTTCCTTGATTTAATTCTCCCAATAACGTCACAAGAACCGATAAAGTTACAGATTTATGTGGGTGGAAATATCGCACATTATTCAATCGGCATATTTATGAATCGATGACAATTTGCGTCCGATTCATCTGATAGCGGCTGTAACATGATCGATGTTAAATCTTTGCGTGTAAGAGTATAAATCTTGTTGTAAAAAGATAAAAGTTAAATCAATTTAAGGTCAAGATACCGTGACGGTTTTAATTTAAGAACCTTCGCATGGCGATACATTGAATAACGCAAAGGAAGCAAGGAAATATTAATTGCAATGGAATATTTTTTGTGTTTTCGAAATGGTCTGCGGTTGCAATTCCCTATGTACTTCAGTATGCAGTAAGAAATATTCGGATATACCCAGTATAAATTGTATAAGATGTTTTGCAACCCTCGTACCTCCTCAATGTATGTAATTTACTCCAGAAATATACTCTCATAATAAAGAAGGTTACATCATCATAACATGTAATTAATTTACAATAATTATTTAGTTCTGTTCTCTAGTAATTGTTTGTGCTTATATCAGTTACAAATAAAATAATATAATATAATAGAATACGGTACAGTAACATCACGATTGGATTTCCTCGAAGGGATAGTCAGAGGAGTGTAGTACGCATATTTCACCAGCTATGTTAAGCGTCTGATGGAATGGTGAGCCTATTTTACCTCATCATAGACACTGAAAACTATACGAACATAATCGACTCTAAGTTTTTAATCGATTCTCCTTTTAAATACCCGAAAACGAAATTTTGGATTTGGTATTTGTGCGAAAGAGTACGAAACAGATGAGCGAGCGAGAACAAGATAGTCACGTTCTGTAGTTTACCGCGCGTCGATTTAGAGTTATAGTAATGAATATGGTATAAATAAGATTCGTAAACGAATAACAGCAAATCATCTGAGTTCATACTTGAATTGTTTTGTTCGGGAATTACGCTTGTTTCATATTTTGGCTATATAGAGTATGGTTAATAAATACTTGGGTTATAACGGGATTGAATTACCTGAACCCGTAAAAAATCTTATTAACGTTCATGAATATTTAATACCAATCAGATTATCTATAACGTTGGATAAACATCAAATGGATAAATTCTATTCTATTCTATTGAGGCTATATCTATCTAAATACTGTATAATTGCAAGCATTAACATTTATATTTAATTGGGGACAGTTTTGATGAACCAATTTTAATTATTGACAGTACTTAAGTTCCTAATCTATTACGTTACAGTTCAGACTGCTAGGTTTACCTATCCTACCTCAGTACACATTCAAATAGGTCACAATCTAATACACTACTCAAAGTCCAGAAAGTCTATCTTACATCAAGTCTATCTCATATATCTATAGTACATTCACAATTTCACCTGTGAATAGAAATAAAGATCGATGTTCCTAACATAACAAAAAATCTAAATATGAATAATATTGAAATATTATATAGAATCTTCTCGAAAATGGGTTTCCGTTGACGCAACCCCGCGCAGAAGACGGATGGCTAAATGCACGTCGCTTCAAGCGGAGACATTTGGCAAATAACTGCAATCTGACGTTGTGCTGACGCGCCAGCCCTGACGTGTTCTGACGTGCCTGTTGTACAAAACTTGGATTCAGTCTACATATTGTTACCTCACATGTTGTTATATATTTTGTAGCTTTAAAACTGTTACTTTCTTCAGGTCATACGAGGATCAGGTAAAAAGTATATTTCATAAAATAGCTATGAATGTTTATAGTAGACGGGCCGGAAGAAGTGGCAGGATCGTAACTGGTGTAGCTCTTAACTCTGCCTACCCCGAAACGAAACTGTTGTGGCATTATGTACATATGTGTGTAACACGTGCTAAGGAATACATAGTCACTTTAATTAAAGTATATATAAACATTTTACTTAGAATTATCATCTGCTATTAGTCCTAATAGGCTTCACAGCTTACTGAACAAAGCGGGCATCTGAGACGCCACAGCTAATGAATAGGAATGGAAGTGATACTGAACTCCATCTGGAAAACCGCCGCCTAAAGTCACTTCTCCGAATTCAAAGTACTGCGGTAGACACAAACTGCAGGAGAGTTCCTCTGAAGTTAAGTCTTCGGCATAAGTCGTTGCTGGATGGGAAGATAATTATGAAATTAAGAACACAGACAGTATAATGCATTTCTAATTGTTCATATACGAACATGCTACAATATATGTAATATACTTGATAACAGTTATTGTTTGAAAGTCTTAATGCTATGTACTTGATAAGTTATTTGACGGTTTATATTTAGCAAATCAGGATTGAAAGTTATATAAGGTAAATAATTTTGTTGAACAGGACAAGTTGTTGACAAGAATGTACAAGACCCCGGGACATTAACTATTAAAAGTTGCGATAGAATACAATACCTAGTATTATTTTATAACCCTCACTCTAAATACAAATCAAGACAAAAAACAAGAATTCTAACAGCGATCAAAGTTTATTAAAATAGGTAAAGCTCGAAATAAAAAGGTTATAGTGATCTGAAACTTGTACAACGTCATCTAGTGGCGCCTGGCTAAACTAAATGACATCAACACCTACACTATAAACCTTGTACAAGTTGATAATTATAAATTACATGTGTTTTTTTAGACTGCAAACATTGATTAAAATAAAAATTCGCCATAATCATAAAATCTAAACGGGTATTATATTAGGTTTATCGTTTTAATTATAGCGATTGTGTTTTCTTATACCTACGAGTAGGTACGTATGGAAATAAAATGATACGTTCTTCAACTAACAGTATTGCCGCTACTAGCAAACGAAATAAGCTACTAGCACCTATATAATACATCCATACTTTACTGTCATGTCATAGAACGATTTAATGCACGTATATTCTTGAGTGCGCAATATTGAGGCTAAACAAGTCTAAGGTGCACGTAAAATGGAGGCCGCCACAATCGAAACCGACGGAATGCTGAGATTTGCATCAAGATAATGTACGAGAATATACGTAAGTCACACAGATATCAGTAAATGTGAGTTTTCACTAAGTGTATGGCTCTAAAAATATTTTGTCTTAAAACACAGAAGCCGAAACAAATTAAATAAACTATGCTAATACAAAACTGTTTTTATTAAAACGTTCTCTGGATTTTCCATCACTGTTAAAGAATGACGTTTAATTTTACATAATAATAATTGACATATATAGCTTCTTATAGATAGAGTTTGAATTCGAGATAATCGGAAATAGGCCAGCTATAGACTAAACTAACATTGTTAATAGAATTACTAGCTTACACAAGCATTTTATTCATTAAACAACAAGCAAAGCACTAACTTCTGGAGCTACGTAATCAACACAACGGATAACCGGTTCAAAAATACGTTCGATGTTTCTAGAACTTCCATAGGCAACGATTTCCAACAATTAACCACATTACGAATGTTACCAAATAATATTTTTAGCAGTATATTTATTACTTTGAAGAGAAATTTCACACTATCAACAAAGGATATATCCGATACGCTCGAATACGGTACACATACATCCAATTACATTAATTTGAATTTATTTATGGGGATGCAGATACTCTATCTGAGTAGCATTGTACGCCATACGGGGCAAGCCATTAACCCTATATATCTCACACTATCGACTCCTTAAAACAACATCAAAATCATCTCAGCCTCGCTACTTTATAGATCCGACACAAGATTCACATGTATAATTACACGTACAGAACTTCAATTTGTTAGAACCATTTTTTTTAATTATTATTATATGGTAGGCTAATGTTTCGCCGCGATCCCGCCTAATGGAAGGCTCAGATGCGTCACAGACGCCGACAGTGTTCCACTTTTGGTCATCTCGATATAAAACGTGATAAATGTAAGGTAATTTTACTGCAATAGATAAGAAAATTTTATTACAAAAAAACAAGTTTTTCTTAACTAGTAATACTCATAAAATATTAATATTTCTTCACTAGTTTTAAGATCAGCTCAAAAGTTGGTTTCACGGTGTTGAAACTATAAACAAATATAACATTTATGTGTGTAATAATACCCTCAGTAATAATACCCTTATCACAATTAATGTGGCAATTCTTACGTTCAAAACGAAAAACAGTTATACAATACTGCACCAACAATTTTTGTGAAATAGTATTTCTCATCTTTATATATTACATAAAATCTTAATTACATAGCATTATTTATATTTCTTATCCATTTCTGAATGTTTTAAATACGATTAAATGTAACTAAACATCTGGGTGTATATTTATTCGCATTCATAGATTCGACGCCAGATCCCCGTTTCCAGTACCCATGGACCCGATAGCGACCTTTAAAGGCTAATGTTAGATTAGATTCCCTTCGATGCGCGTGAACCATATATAGATTATAATAGTCAATAGCTATTCAAATTCAAATAACTATATTTAATACAGAAACGTCGGTGAATATCTAAGCTATTGTAAATACAAATTCATGCTAATGTTACAAGCTGTCTCTGTAAAATAACAATAAAAGCTCGTATAATGAGCTTAGAAATACAGATAGGAAACTAAGTTATTAAGTTCCTGCCATAAAGGAAAAATAAAACCCTTTGTTACTACTTTAAATAGATACTGAGCACAGTCAGCAAATAAAGGTTCTTATTAAAGAGAAAATTTCATAATTTCACGGCTCTTTAGTGACATTTTAAATAGTGCGTTATTTATAGACACTGAGAATTTCGTTCGCGAGAAAAAAATACATTTGTCGGAAAAGTAGAGCAGGCCGGATATAAAATATTTTTAGAGAAAATGTGGCCTGTGTTGCGCAAAGATAAGTGGTTATTATTACATACATAATATTAGTTCAAATGTTCTTATTTCAAGCGCTTGTAGCGCTGAAACGAGTGCAGATCTCAAACCATATATGTATATATATGGGAACTGCGAATGTGACAATTCTTTTTATGTGTTTGTCTGTTTCTTCTGAGAATAATGAGAAATATTATAAAAACTTGTAAAGGTTACTAAAACAAGAAATAATCGTTTAAACGAATCTTTCCTGTTCTCTCCTACAGCAATACTTTTACACATACTTGTTAAACTAACAAACTGACACATAGATGTCCTTGTTAAATACTTGTAGATAGAACTGTTAATTATATAGTTGTAGATACTCGTATATATCTTAATTAGCTAGATTCAGTCTCTAGAATCTATTGCAGTTCCCAGAAACCTAAGATTTTATCTCATTAAGTCACAACTCACGCCGACAAACTCCTCCGCGTCTCTACATTAGTGTTACGCGTGATTCAAGGAGTTATTTGTAAGTCAACGTTCCAACTTTACCTATTAGGTACATAGGGCATTTTTTATACATTTTATTTAGGTTTTGCATTTTAAAACTAGTACACGAGTGTGCAGACTATGTATGGCTTTAACCCTCTCAATATGAGAGGTGACCCATATTCCAACAGTGGAATGATAAATGGGTTGATTATTTTTTAATTTTTGTTTATACACAAATTAAAAGTAGTAGTACCATAATTCCTTAGAGTACAGCTTTTCTCCCCAAGTCTTGGGTCCAATCCTGGTGCGCAGTTCTTTCTCTTTAATCTGTTTGAAATCAAATACCAGTTCTAAAAGAAAACGTCATGAAGAAATCTACAGAATTTAAAGTTCTCAATATTGTTATCAAAGGCGTGTAAAATCTGCGAATCAGCATATGGCGGTCGAGGTAAATAATGGTAGCTAACCGCTGTATTGTCAGCATAAAAAATTCCTGCCTATTTTCGGTTGAGATGGTCTTAACCACTTTTTGCAAAACATTATTATTATATGAATATTTAACGATATTCCATCTTGTTTCGAAACAGCTCATTAACGGGTATCAATGCCCACACTCGTGTGCTGATGATATCCAGCAAGAAGTGAATGAACAAAAAGTAATATAACATTTAACTGGAAACCGATAAAAACAGTCATAACACACGGTGTGTGACACAGCGCAACGTTTATTAATGTTAACAGATTATTAAGGCACAGTGCATTAGTCATGTCTCGATAAAGTCAAAAGTCGAACTTAAAGTGCAATTCCAGCCAGCTTTTGAATATGCATCTACTATATCAAATTAGTTGTTTATTCCGCTTACTCTAATATAATTTTGACAGCGTGATATACACACGATCACATTAAATTGGCTTGGACAATTGAGATGGTTAAATAAATGTATATTTGCTCATTTATAAATATATAGGTACATATGTCGTGATATGAAACCTAACTATAGGAAAGAAGCTATTTAAATATATGTATGTCGGTTTATGACTATTTGTTTGTCTGTTCCGGGCGTTTTAATAGTACTTACCATGACGATAATATAACAATAGTAATTTAAACTAATGTGTAATAATAATAATATCTAGGGATACCTCCACACGGCCACCTGATCCCAGAGCAACGTCAAGAGAGCTTATTTAAGGTAAACGTATGGCTGGAAAATTACATACTATACATATATACATAAATTTAGACTTATATAGATATTTTTATCATCATCACATTCTCCTCTTTTATTCCAGTGTAGGTATATTTAACAGCAAGGTATATTTATGTACTCAGTTATAATATCCAAATACGTTTCATAGATAAATGTCAACTTGGAATATATTTATGTGATCGCGTGATTCAGGAAAAGGCAAAGCATCTAATATAATTAC
>DWME01010110.1:0-10437 GCA_018244795.1 Parelbella ahira ahira
TCGCTTACATAGTGTAAGTACGAATAAAAAATTAATAAAAGTACAAACAATTTAAAATATACTATTATTATTATATTGGATATGTATGTAACAATTATATTAATTGTTGATTTCGGTTAAGTATATTTCGAACGATTTATCATTTAATAGTTGTAGGTACGTACATAATGTCTTCGCCTTAAAGCGACATTTACCGACTTCGTGCTAGCTTGATCAATATTCATAGCAATTTCGTCAGATGTTCAGAAACTAGAAGAGGTTTCCTGATTATATAGTTAGGTAACATTTAAAAAAAAATTTTCCAGCGGGATCAATACATATTTAATACTCAGTGCTCTCTGCCTAATCTTAGAGATGCCTTGCCTTAGAGATGTGCAGTGATGATATAATTATAGTGATTTAATCTCTTGTGGTTAAACAGTCGGACGGTCCAAGAAATGTTGCACAGTACCTATCCGTTTTAAACTGTTCCTGTATAAACTAAAACAAAATGGAAGATGATAAAAATAAATGATTCTTATTGTGGTGTCATTATGAAAAAATGTAAAAAACAGAGTACGGAGCTATATAAATTAATGAAATTCTATGTATATTTTGTTTCTGAATTCAACTGAGCGACTCTATCACTCAATTTAGATATTTATATTAAACGTGCAGTCTTCTGAAAAGTGATAAATAATTACATGGTATTGAAGTGCTGTAGAGTACAAATATTTTCCATATGTGCTAAAGAAGCAAATGTATAAATCTAATTTGCTACGGATATTTACATATAAAATTAGATATAACAATATATACTCACGAAAAGAAGCAAATCGTTGGCTAATATAAGGATTTTATTTAAATATACATCTTGTCTCTTGTTGTCTTATAATAGAAGCATAAAAAAACGAGTGAATTTAATTTTGCCAACGGTATCCGTAGAGTCAACTACGCTTTACATGTAGAGTCAAATCCAGTGCACAACTAAATCCGTGGTGCATGAATATCAATCACACGGCAACGAGCCGGCAATTATGCATTCCCGTGCAGTGGCATATCGCCCCGATTTGCATACACCGTAAATCCGCACTATTGGGTGGGCCGACAAATGATTGTCACCTTTTAAATTTGCATTTATTATCAACATCAGTACATTGAATGGAATATGTAAGCTCGCTAATGTATTTGTGAGCAGTTTGGAAGGCTACGTGTTCATTGGAGTTACTGTAAATTTATGTACGTTATAAACGTTAATTGTGAGTATTCTGTAATGTATGCAGATATATTATGCTTGGGTACGTAACTGTTGAGTCTAGAATTATCATTTATTTAATTTATCATTATTTTATTCAAATTAAATATAATGGAGAGATACTATCTTACTCTATTTATTGTACAGCTTAGGTTTGCAGCTTGTCACCGATTATAACTATAATTTTTATTTATATTCCCCATTTGATAATTAATTATCGAGAACAAACAAATATTTCATATAAACATATCAATAAAACTTTATTTATTTATTTATTTGTAAATAGACTGTATGGTTTAAACGCGGAAGCTGAAAAAATATATACATCGTTTTTAAAATGAATTGAGCGTTTATTAGAGGGATGGAACGAAACATACATATATAGCTACATGAGATGGAATTTAAAACATATAATATAGCACTTGGGCAACATGACCGATTGTAATAAGAAGAGACAAAGTAATATCTACAACGCACTTGACGTACCTAAAAGGAGTAAGTTACGTTTTCAAGCGTTACTCAACTTAGGTATAACAATCGTCAATAAACCAGACAATGTGGGAATGCATTTTGAAACGTTTGCTTACATTGAGCGCGTCTACACTAGCACCGACATTAGCGTCCTGTAGATATGAACGAATGGCACTAAGTCATTCTACATTAGGTATTCATTATTCGCTTCATTCTCTACTTATCCCGTTCCGCGCGATTAGTGTCGTGATGTTTTCGTTTGCTATTCATTGCGACGCCCCCAACTGTTTCAAGCTCGTTTGTTAGCGATTAGTTGAAACTCTTAAAGTGCATGTAGGTACACAATTGAATGCTTAATTGCTTAGGAATTAGAAGCCAAAATCATATGTACACTGAAATTGAAGATTGACAATTACATTGGGTGTAGGGAGTGGTGACATGCTTGTTATTTGCTATACCAACGCTGCTTGAATACAACTTTGACGATTAATGTGGAATACTAATAGTACATATTATTACCTATCTTAGGTATCATAATGTTCCAATGTACTGGTAATTATGTTGTTAATTATACTTGCCGATAAATATATTTAAACATAATTAAACTTTATAAAATTTAGTCATCCTCTCTGGAGGTGGGAATAATTTTTGTCGTATACTACCTGTATAAAATTATATGTCTTAATATCTATTTTTGAAGCGGTATAGAAAATTTTATTCAACATTTTGAGGTAGCCTATACAACTTAGCGTTCACCAAGATTTTGACTATGTACTGTGTCTGCCAACTAGTACTTGGTTAGCGTGGTGGAAGATGGTCTTAGCTTTCTCATTCTATGCGCAGACTCCTGTCCAATTGTGGAATTATCAAACGGTTCATGATGATTACGATGTGTATCATTATTTTGAATGTAATTTAATTGTACCAATTATTATGACACGCAATTATTTTAAGATTAAAAAAAAAGAAAGAAAGGGAACGAAAAGTGCCTACTTCAAATATGAGTTAGTTCAGTACTAAATGCTAAATATCCAATCAGCGATTGTTTCGATGACTTGATAAAAAATAGATCATAATGAAGAAATCTGTGAATCTTAGGTTATGTTGAAGTTATTGCTTTTTCTTGTCTTTATGCCAATGTGCAAATTATGTTCAACACAATTTGACAAAAAAGTTAATCAATGTAGACATTTGAATACTAAAAAAAGCATTTACAGGGCTATTGTGTAATAAAAACATTATTCAAAATGAACAAGTCCTTGAACAGAGATACCTTTGCGAAATAAATTCTAACATGTTCTAATTTTTGTACTAGTATATCTTCTTTCCTTGGAATGTTCTACCCGATTTCTTTTTTACAAAAATAGCAATGTTTTGATCACATTTTAAAGTATAAAAAATCAATTAACTCACCTCGCCATATTTGATAAGAGGATCAGCAAAATAACTATGGCCGCCGGAAATATCTTGTGCATTCTGTATTTGTCACCATAAACTAGCAGCTTCATGTTGGCAACACTACATCCTGTCGGGGGCTCATCGTTTCAGATTGTCACTTGTTTTTGCCGCGAAAATATCGTTCTAAAACCGAAATGACACTGACGCACAGATCGCTACATGTTCACTTAAATTCATTCGAAATTCTCAAACAGGTTTGGGCCATCCTTTGATAATTGTTTAATATCTCGAGGTTCGCATTATCGAACGTCTAATACTATAACTTTGGGGATAATTAGGCAGGGGATTGTTTCTCTCAGGGGTCACTAAGTTAAGTTGGGTCACTTGACAGTTAGAACGATTTCCAATTGTTTGTTTACGTACGGACCGTCGGCGCGATGCCGTTGGGTTATCTATAGCGCTTTTATCCGCTCATGTCGGTGCGTTCGACCGCGTGGGACGTAAGGCGTGTTCTCGCGCCGCCCAGACGCCGAGAAAAAAAGTCCGAGGGGCGTGCGGCGTTTCCAGACCCCACCTACTCTTGTTATTATGTCTTCGATATTTCGGAACTATACTGTAATGTTGCACTAATGAAATAGCCGTCCGTGTGCACACAATGAGCTCTCGTTTGACAGTGCCACCGAACACCCAATCCCTGCCTATATAAAATACCGCCCCACGCGCTCGTACCATGAGAAACGATGTCCCGTCGTTATTGCTTTTCGGGATTTTAGAAATGGCACTGACGCTAATCTTCCCAATTCAATCGTAGATTTAACATCGAGGGTAATCTACGTATCTTACCTCGTACCTTGGGTGGATCGTACCTTAAATCATAGTAATAAGTTATTAGTAACTTACAAAGTAAACAACTAGTCCTATCTAAAACTTGTTAAGTCTATGACGATTACGTGTAATTTATTTCTCATAAATTGCAAGTGTTAGTTACATCTGCGATATAATAAAACAAATGTATTATTAAGTAAGACTGGTCTATGAGTGACATTTATTATAAAATGAAAGACTCAGTCCGTTGTCAAAATACACCATTGAGATCATGACAAATTGTTTGGTTATTGAGAGGGTTGTCCAGCGACAATAACGCTTAAGTAAGGGCTACAACCCTTCATTAGGGGCGATACGGTCGCGTGCGCGAAAAAAACTAATAATAAAGCGTGTCATGCGCCCGTAGATGACATTATTAGGGATCCAGGACTCTGTCTGCAGAAATACATCACTGATGCGTAGATATTTTTTTACATTTAGATTAAATCGCATACTTGTTTATTTTTCAGATTTACGTACATTAATGATTATATATAATAATTACCTTATATCATTAACTACCTTAAATTCTTGTTATTTAATATTTAATTATTATTTAAAAATAAAAGAAATCTAAATTTCGACATTACATTATTCAAATTTGTGCTCTGTATTGAGTACAAAAAGTATATATTCATTACTACATTAACTACATTTCATAAATATCTTGCTCAACCTATAATACCGACTATAAATAAATATTCTACTCTAATTAAATACAATTAGCAAATATTCAGCTGTACATTAACTACAAATAAATAAATATTCGGCTGTACATCAACTACAATTAATGTATTTATAAATAATTCAGTGTTAAATAAAAAAATAACCGAAAAATTATAACCTCTGTAACTCTTAGCGCCTGTTTATGCGCGGTCAGGTTTCTATGCAAATGTCGTCCTCACCTTTGATCTAGCACGCTCGCACTTTATGATTAAAATTAATTATTTCTCTATTCTAGCGCTATTAGAATTTAATTTTTTCAAGTTAAAACTAATTTTAATTTTACTTCACAAATTGCTCTACATTTTTGTTATCATAATTGTTTAAATTTCAGCAATAAATATAACAGTTAGTAAATGTCTTTCTGTAGACACAACTCTTGATTTTCTAATATTTACGCATATATTTTATTATCATACAATGCATATATTTTATTATCATACGCATTTCTAGTATCATACAATGATTATAAAGCCACAAAAACTGCATTTCAATGCTAAACTAAAAATTTTCTGAAGTAGACAAGATCTGAATCACAGTAGATAGTTACCAAAATAAGTTCTTAACAAAATAACGGAGTAAGGTATAAAGCTAATTTATCATATTAAACTTAGGTACATCACAAAATGTCTCTATACTAAATGAACATTAATCGACATTTTGTATCGCTATATCGTGCTATACATATTTTTTCACCTATAGATAACTGCACCGAAACCGACTTGCGTAGTGATAAACAGTCATTTTATTAATTTTCCTCCAATGCGTATACGTTTCATCTCATGAAAATGCATCAAACCGCTTGTTTTCGATGAACAAATGCAACGTATTGTGAATAAGCTTCAACCCAATAGCTACGGACGATAGAACTTCAATACACCAATAGCACGTCGATGTAAGGAGCATCAGGTGTTAATTGCTGGAATATTCCCATCGAATGACCTTTTCATATTTATATAAACGTTAATTAACTCTCAATGCACGCACGCATAAAATTAAATTCATCTCTTTGTTGGTGCGTGTATTATAGTGGACACTGTGAGCCAAGAGTCTCATTGGCAGCGAGCGGGAGAAAAACATCGCCCCTACTCGCTATGAAATAAAACGGCCAACTTATATAGATGATAAATGAGTTGTAAATGTAAAGCATTCATCAATATTTGAAATAATCATATGTAAATATAATATAAATCAATAAAAATATTTTATTTATTTAAGTAATGGATTGATCGGGTCGAGTTAACAGATTTTAATAATCAGATAATAGTCCTCAAGCCACCATTCCATTATTAATGCAATTCTCACCCCTAAAACGTTCCATTAGACAATTAAAAAAAGTCCAACATCGTCCAAATCGTTAAAACCTAGTAACGCATTCAGATGCATTCATTGGTCTCAGACCAACCTCGAATATGGCAGATATTAATTAGTACTTTTGCACTTACTAACATGTAAATACTACAAGTAAGTACATAAAATAGTGTAGGTACTAACAATCCAATTACTGCAGTTCTGTCTTCAATAAATGCTATTACTAGTATTCATATTAAAGCTTAGTTACTAACAAACTAAGTGACATTGACATTGTTCTTATGCATTTCTGATCGATGACGGTTACAGTTATCTATTGCCTGGGCGAACTCGTCCAAGCGCTACTTTTGCTACTAGTCTCAATTGCTCTTACATTTGTTACTATCCTCAAATAAAGACCTTGTTTATGACAATGTTCAGTACAGTTTTGGGATAGACAAACCAAATGAAAAATACACGTATTTAAATCATTCATAAAAACTCGTTGGTATTATATAGATATGACTGCAACAGGTCCCTAATATACGCTCTTTTGACAAAATATCCATAGAGTTACGCCGGTACCATAAAACTCAGGTGGTCAATAGAGCTTTACGATGTCATAAACAGCGTATGTAATCATAAAAGATAGTATTAATAAGCTTTTAAAAGCTCGAAAGGAGATTCTTATATAAGTGTTCTTGTACGTAAGGTATCAGTTTTTGAAGCTCAGTCCACGTGTAACATTATTTTTGTTTGGAAAAAGAATGAGACGGGATTTGGTCATTAAAGCTTAAATTATCACTTCATATTGTGGACACCAATACGTAAAATTAAATGTGGCTGACATAGTACATATGTAAAGAGAGCTATGCTAAAATTAATGAGAATGAAAATTGAAAACAATGTGTTTGTTCTATTTTCTTTCAAGTGGCGATTATATAAACTCTTAATATAGAGTCCGTTGCTAAAAACCTGCAGCTTGTTCAGGTACAAGTCGATATAGTAATGATAAAAATATACTGTCGATACAGTAGTAACGGACGGACTTGTAGGCATATTGTAGGTCGTCCACCGGCCCGTTGGACCGATGATCTTAACAAGGCGGCAGGTAGTGGTTGCATGAGATCTGCGGAGGATAGAATGTTGTTCTACACCTTGGGAAAGGCCTATGTCCAGCAGTAAACCGGAAAAGGCTGACGTGATGATGAGAGTAATAATAGCTTACACTCTGTTACGTTTTTTACAGTTAGGTAGAGCTGCACTATGGTATTTAAATATATGTTAATCTATACACATTTCTAAACTTCACTTACTCCTTTAAATAAATTGTTTACCCAAATATTTGTTATTTTTGAGAATCATATCGATAGTCCACGGTTCAGCAGTCAGGTTATTTACCAATTGGATCAATAGGCAATTATTACGAATCGCCTTTTATACTTTTTGTACATATTGTATATGTTGCATGCTTTAAAACAGAGGTATAGCAGATTTTTTTTTATTGTGCCAGTATTGGACACTCTCGCGAGCGTTGGACACGTCAGAGTATTTTACGGCATTGTCTGTCACACTGGCTTAGTGCGACATATAGCTTCACGTGTCATAGATACTTTAAGGTATGCGTCTTTACTTACGATGTTTTCGTATGCGGCTTACATAAAATGCTATTAAATAGCAATCATAATGATTTTTGATGACTGCCTCGTTGGTCGAGTGGTTGCTAGCGCGACTGACGATCGTGTGGTCCTGGGTTCAAATCCCGGGTCAGGTACTATTGGATTTTCTAATTTAGAATTTCTAGTAGTGACTCAGAGTCTGGATCTATGCCTGGTGTATGGCAATGGGCTCACCATCTATTACATGGTACGTAAACGTAACTGGTGAAACGTGGGAGTGTACTACACTCCTCTGCCTACCCCTTCGGGGATGACAGGCGTGATGTTACGTTTTATAATCATTTCTAAAAAATATGAAATGTTTATTATTTCTCATATTTTAAATGATATATAAATAAATAAGAACACTAAAGCCAAAACAGCTGTAACATGCCAAGTAGAGTTTAGAACCAAGATTCGATTATCGTTCAACTGGGAATAGAGCTTAGATAGTTAATGGAAGGAAATCGATAGAGCGGATACTAGATTCATTGATAAGTCAACGTAGAGATGAAGTTAGGTACAATATGTAATATTAGTTCTACATATGTGATTTAAAAGTAAAAACAAAACGATAAAATGATTTGCCATTATAGTTTAAGACTAGATTTTTCTGTCTCGTAGACACACAATAAGTTGAGCACAAAATCTCAAACGAAGAGTAGGTTAACAATTTTAATGTTAATGTATTGTATCCATCCTGCCGAGAATCGAACTTGAAATTCTCTGCATGAGAACGTTCAATAGTAGCCTTTACACTATATAAATGGACAATATATAATATAAGAATTAGAGAGTAGATTATGATTGTAATTTATTTCCAAATTAATTATTTTTTTGTTTTTCGCGTGAAATAAACAATAAATACAATTGATATAGGTACAATACAATTACAATACAATACAATTGATATATTATGTCTTCATCAGCCTAAGTTTACTACTAGACTTGAGTATCGAATCATATCTTGTGCCTTACCAAAATTAATTACGTTCTTCACTAAATCCAAGCAAATATATTTAAAAACTGTGAATTGTTTTCATTAGCGTACTGGCCATTAATAATTTTTAATTACGTTGTTTTATCGACCGACACCTCGTAGCGCTTTCATTCTCGCAGATTAAAACAACGAAAACAAATAGCGTGTCGCGTCTGCAAATTTCGATTCTTGGGATGCGTGCAGCAGGGTTTATCAAGATGGCTAAATGCTCGCAATTAGCGCATGTGAAATGTCGTATGCGCATGCTAACGAGATCCCGAGCCACGCACTATTGCACTATACGCTGGCGAGCACACACTATCTCATTTTAAATTAAGTTTGACGCACATTAAAAGGTTTGAACGCCAGAACCGCACGTTCTCTCTCTTTCTCGTTTTCCTCGAGAAGTCTTATTTTTATTATATCATAGGCTAGCATCTGGCCGCGATTCCAGTTAATGGAAAATGCACTTGGGTTCTACGTTGGAGCACGTGTGTCTAGGAAAAGCCTATGCACCACTGTTTCGAAAAGACCACGTTGACTGAGAGAGAATGCCATTAGACATTCAACACCCTCTACAACGGTTTAGTATTGTGTTCCATAGTAACAAATAAATATATGCTGTTTTAGGACTGGTTGTAGGAAAACTATAAGAATTTGTACTTAGCACTAACTAAACGCTCAAAATCAAGGCGTTTTAAATATCGCTTGATAATATTATACGAATATCGTGTCTTTGAGAATAATATCTGTTTCGAGATGTTTTTTATACAAGAATAAATGTATTTTAAGGTTGTTAAGTTGAATTGATTGTAGGCCAGTATACGGTTGGAAGATATACATATGCGTATCGTTATGTTTGTATAAGTAAAACGCACTTGTAATTGTGAAAACGCCGTACATTGTAAATAATTTTCTAGTAGCAATAAAATTTGATTTACGATTTACGTAAAGATAGTTCATGAAGATATTTGAATACGTGAAGTAATTGAATACAATTAGCATATGCATTATGATGCACTATGATCTATGAACGGGATAGCCGTACACTGTCAAATTAAAATATTAAGTGAACCGCACATATAAATCTGTAATCGCAGTTTCTTTGAAAAAAATATTGACGATTTATTCAAAACGCACTAAGCAAGCTCATGATAGATTAATTTACTTCATAATAGATAAAATGATTAAATTAACATTACAATGATTAAATTGACATAAATTAAAGCTGCTTTTTTCAATAATCTTTTGCTATTTACATTGAAACAAGTATCGATAAACAAGTATCACTAGGCATCACTTTTTATGAAAATACCTTTTAATGTGTATATTTTACAATTAATGTACATGATAACTACAAAGTAAAACTGTTTTAAGATACTGTATGTTACACCTATATATCCATTTATGATAAAGAGTGTTTCGTGAACGCACGTACGCATCAAACTTTAAAAACGTTTGACGCGTGTCAACCGTTACTTTAATCAGCAGCGTTTTTAAAATTCAGTATGCTAAGAGCCTTTCCCTTCGCGTTCGACCCTTCGCTGATTTATAGCCCCTTCATAAAGTCCCCTAAAGTTTTATAATTGTACCGGCGTGGAACGTTTTCTTAACAATCTATACAATAATTAGCGTAGGCTTATGAGAACGTTGTGATAGTGAGTTGATGAATCTGTTAGCGTGTAACTCTATAGGTTTATTTATTTATAGGCGTATTTTACAAATGTAGCACTTTGTGGAGTTCGTCTGTGCGTTTTGAATATTTTTTCCTTTCAAATGTGAAGAATCATCGCATAATTTTAAATGGTTGAATATTGTTA
>DWME01010111.1:0-10437 GCA_018244795.1 Parelbella ahira ahira
AACTTTTGGCCCCCCCCCTGTTTTCCCAGGGGTGGTATGGGGGAAAAACCGAAACAATTTTCTAAAAAAAAAAAAAAAAAAAAAAAAAAAAAAAAAAACAAATTATGGAGATCTCTAAGCTGTGCCAGTTTTCTGAGGATGTTTTCTTTAATCGTGACAGCAAAGTTTGCTTAGTCAAAAAATTGCGTTTAACCTAAATTGCTATATACCCTTATAGAGGGGTGTTAGGGTTTGAACCATAAACCTCCAGAGTAAGGGTAGAAAATCCAAATGATTAAGATATCAAGCATAATTTGATTAAAATATGATATTGTAATTGTCACATTTTATGATACGTAAGATGCCATATTTAAAAGGAAATTCTCACCAAATTTTCTTTTTAAAAGTAAAGAAACGACGTAAAAAATAAAACCAATATAATATAAAAAAGTAATAAATTTAATTCACTATAAATAACAATAAATTACTAATATAACGTTTGTTACTACTGTTATTTTATCATAATTTCGGCGCCATATTTGTAGTATAAAGCCCGCCAAAAGTATGCTCGGTCGGGCGTCAGTGGCGCCACGTACTGCGGCTCCATGCTGATAGACAGATAGTGGGGATACGGCAGCCATTCGCCGTTACTGGGGTCCGGGGTTGGAGAGCTGATGGAAATAAAAAAACCATGCATTTACAAAGAATGCACATGCGGAATAAAATGTTAAAACGAAATAAAACAATGAAAGAAATGAAACATAATTCTTGATCTAATATGTTGCGTATTAGATAGTGCACTCGCTCGCTGGGGCCTATCGGAGCCGAGTTTACCCGATTCAATCTGAACTTAAGAGTATATGGACAAGAGATATTAATATTTATCTCGCTCTGACGCTAAAACACTGTCGAACTGTCTTTATATTGTACCTAAGTAAGTTCTGGACGTTAAGTTCTAGTTTATTGAAGTGAATTACAGAGTAGTATCCAGCTGAAAGTTTTAGGAAGTTGACTAGTTTCAGGAGTTAGAGACTGGCTACAAAGCCAAATATTAAGGGCTTGATACCAACAGCAAACAAAATCGTTGTGTCATGCGTATGAGGGATTGTTCTGTGCGATTTCAAATGATCCAGGTATGTATTTAGAAATCTATCTATATATGTACATTTGTTTATAAATCGTCTAGTTACCATAGAACAGGATATTAATATCGCACTAACCAGAAGGTCAACGCTAACTATACAGTTGTAGTTTAATTTCAAAACTGCAATGGCATAGCATTATTTTGTCTCAGCAACTTACTTTTTAACCAGTACCGAACATGGTATCCGTTCCAAGTCTCTAGCTCTATGGAACATATATCCCATGATCACTATTGGGTTTTTCTATAATGAGATTCCTAGTAGTGGCTCGGAGTCTGGATTTATGCCCGGTATATAGCAATAGGCTCATCAGTTATATTTGCATTCCATAGTGGGATGTATACATAACTAGTGAAACGTGTCTGTGTACTACACTACTCTGCCTACTTTACACATTACGGGATTACACGAGTGATGCCGCATTAAAATATGGGATTACCCAAGATTAAATATAAGATAATACAAAAAAATGGAAATTTACCCATATATAGCGTAATTCGTCCACATCATGGTCATGAACGTGACGATCCTTGCATCATCTTCATCCATGGGCAGCGGCAGTCTTTCCAACTCGAATATATAGAACAACTCATCCCGGTTCGTGGTCGCAATCAAACTGCTATTCGTCAATATCCTTCCCAAGTTCCTGTTGCCTAAATACGTAAAAACATACTGATGGACTGGTTCACCAGACTTATTCGCGTAGAGTTCAGAAAATAGAGACATTGGGCCGACGAAGGAGAAATCGGTGTTAAGATTTATCATACCACCTACGAGAGTCTCATCTGATGTTGTATTCGTGAAGTATGCCTCTTTTAGCAGTTGTCTGAACTCTTCTTTCTCATCTGAAGGCACGTGAAAACTACGCTGGTCAAGGGCTGAAAGATCCTCATTCTTTATTCTGTCCATTTGACTGCTTATTGTGTTGTAATCCAATATAGCGGTTAGTCCTTCAACTGTGTTGATACCAAAAATGGCCGGAACAGGATTTGGAATTTTGTTTTTCAACAAATTATAAGGGGTGTCAGATAGAAAAGGCTCTTCATCATCGAAGATTTTTTCTGCGGACGGAAGAAAAACGGACTTTGGATTCATTTGTTTCCCAATGGCTTCTTCCACCACGGTAATTGGTGTTTCGGAGTACACTTTCAATAGTTTTTTGGGATCTGAGGTTTTAACCCCTAAGGATTTTGCAACGTGGCTTGCAGTTTTGGAAGGGTCTACATCGAAAGACTGCGTAGTGAAGGGAGAACCGCTTTCGGATATTATTCTGTGAAATAACCCTTTTGTTGATGCTGATAGAGTGAGATAGATAGCTGCTACGCCACCACTGCCTTGTCCGAAAACGGTAACATTATCAGGATCTCCATGAAAAGCGGCTATATTCTCTTGAATCCATCTTAAGGCTGCTCTGATGTCCTTTAGACCAGCATTTCCGGGTGCTTCCGGGATGTCTAGATTCAAAAATCCATATACGTTGAGTCTATAGTTCAAAGTTACGACGATAACTCCATGGGTAACAAGATATTGGGGGCCATAGAAACTCGGCGAGCCGGAGCCTACACCAAAGTCACCACCGTGAATGAAGACTAGAACTGGGAGGCTAGTATTGGTGAATGCTGGTGTGAAAATATTTAGAACCAAGCAGTCTTCGTTGTCACTTGCTGCAGCCAGCGGGTCGTAAGTCGGAAACTGGGAACAAAGTACTGCTCTGTTGTCAGCTATGTATACCCCCGAGAAGGAAGGCGGAGGTTCAGGTGCCTGCAAAAATGTTACACTTTTGATCCTAGCGAAAACTGGACTAGATAAGCGACCACAACTAAAACCTAGGGAAATGGCTATGAAATATTTTTTTAACAGTTACGTAACATCACGCCTATAATACCCGAAGAGGTAGGCAGAGGAGTGTAGTACACTCCCACTTGTCACCAATTAGGTTTACGTCCCATGGAATAGGTGGTGAGCCTATTGCCATATATCGGGCACAGATTCAGACTCCGAGTCACTACTAGAAGTTCTAAATTAGAAAAATCCAATTCAATAAAAAAGATCCAGTAGTACCCGACCCGGGATTTGAACCCAGGACCTTTCGATCGGCAGTCGCGCTTGCAACCACTCGACCATCGAGGCAATCAAACAGTTACATTTCTTTCAAATAATAATACTAATATCTTACTTATTATTTACAAAACAGTAATAGTTAATATGTTCTTATAATTCTAGAAGGAAATATCGTAAAAATACATCAATATTTGTAATAATGTGCCTATAACCAACACGTTTAGGTAAAATCACACAGATGACTAAAATACCAGCCAAGGATATACAACGAACAACAGTTTTATTGATAAAATAAAATGAAGTATAGGGTATTTTTATTATGTTATTTTGAATTCCCTTTTAACATTGCTGTACCTATTCCAGAACTGAATTTTATTAATAATTCATGTTAAACAACTACACGAATTCAATCGGAATTGACTTTAAATATAATACTTTTAACTCATAAATAGTAACAATATAATATATTCAAATTATAACCCTGTTTTATTGAAAACTTCTTAATAATATTAAATTTTTTGCTAATGAACCCTAAGTAGATTTACTTAAGTTAAATAACAATAATAAATTTTAAATAACTTAAGTAAATCTACTTAAGGTTCATTAGCAAAAAAAAATTAATATTATTAAGAAGTTTGCAATAAAACAGGGTTACCTAAGTTACTCACCCGAAATTTTATTGGGATCCCATATCGAATCCCAAGAAACTCATAATACAATCCATTTTGATCCAAACTTCCTTCAATCAATCCTTGTTCAGTTGTTACAATTAACGTATTTTTTAAACTTGAAACTGTAACAAAAAGCGCGGCAAAAATGACAGCTAGCATCGCCATCTTTTAACAAAAAACTATATCATATTTTTTTAAAATATCATCGTTTTTATATAGCAAAGAGGGTTTCGTAAACATGCAACAATATGTAATTTAATTTTCAACCTTATTATAAACTGATGATAATGAAAACTAAATACAATGGCGGTGAAACGTTATTTTTACACGTTTACGTACGTGTCGTTGTGAAGGGGATTACGAGAACGTGATCCGACGACAGATAACAAACGATGATTGTACAGTGAAAAAATGATTGTATAGTATTATGTCATATTTATCGATAAGATAATGATAATTATGTAACTAATCTGTCCGAGTATCTGATGGTTCAGTTCATTCACACCAGGAACAAGATAATACAATGAATATTTGAATATTCATTAGCTAAGAGCAACAATAAATCAAGTACGCACACAATATTATAACGGTTCTAAATTAAAATACTGACAACGTATAAAAAACCAGAACTCCATACACTATGTCCACACAACCATAATCGTGTCTTATCTCTGAATACTATAAAACAATGTTGGTGTACGTAACTGTTTGTGTATTCGTAACTTTTTTCAAAGCACTACAACTATAGTAATTCAGGTTTCATTGTCAATTTGAGAATTGTGTCAGAAAGATTTGTATGTAATAACATTCTTATTAAATGAGATATTATATAGTTAAATCTTCAAAGACACTATAAAATATTTGGATGTTTATGTGACTAACTTTGGCTAATATTATGAAATACATTAAAATATTGTACGAAATACGAGTAGCTTAGTGGATAAAAATTCATCCTCTCGCTCCGGAGGTGCTGGGTTCAAATCCATGGCGCGCACCTCTTCCTAAAAGTGCGTTTTAAGTTTAAATATCACTTGCTAACGGTGAAGGAAAACATGATGAGAAAACCTACATAACTTAAAAATTTATAAAAAAAAAACTGAGGTGTGTAAAGTCTGCCAACTATCGCCTTAACCGGCAGACTATGACCATAACCCGCTCATTATGAGAGGTGACCCATATTCCAAATGTGGAATGACAAAATATGGGTCGTTTTTTTTTATTATAGTATGAAATATTGGAAAATGTGTCAGAAAAGTCCTCAACAAATCCCGTTTGAATTAATAACTAAGCAAATTAATATCTATCGCATAAGGCTAAATAATATATTACTTATGCCAATATTTTGGAAAATATAATATTCGCGTATATTGAATAAATCAGTCACCTCAGGCCTTAAATGTTAACACCAAGCCTGTAATCCCCGAACGGGAAGATAGAGAAGACGTGTGGTACAATCCCACGTTTCACCAGTTACGTTCAAGTCCTACAATAGAATAGGTGGTGCCTACTGCCATACATCGGACACATATCCAGACTCAGAACCACTACTAGAAAATATGCGTTTGAAAAATCCAATGGTACCCGACGCGGGAATGGATCCCAGGATGTATCGACCAGCAGTAGTACTTTCAACCTTTCAGTAGCAAACATAACATCATGCCTGTTTTCCCCCGAAAAAGCAGATAGAAGAGTACGCACGCGTAATTCACCTATTATGTTAAATATAAATATAGGCATAGATTTTATTGTTTTCAAGGGGAGATAAAAAATTTAAAAATCATATAGAAATTTTTTTTGGTCCAATTGTAATAATGTGATGAGCAAGCTAAACATATTTTGCGAAAAAATATTTAAAATATTATTCATTATTCAAAATTATATCATTCTATTTAAATTTATAGGCAATTTATAGTACAGATTATAGTTATATTTCATTAAAATAATAAAGTGGTCTTAATATCAGACACACGCATAGTTTATCATTTATTTTATTAAAATCCATAGCTATATTTATGTCCGTTAATATTTTTAAAATTCGTTTATTTATTACAATAAGGTTCTGTTTGTTAAAGGACTTAGAAAGTTAAAATTATCACATTTATTCTATATTGCCTACAAGTATAATCGATTAGAAAATTTAAATATATTCCAAGTAATTAGATTTTTTTTCTATTGTAAAATTATGTAAAAAAAGAGAAAGTGTATGAACCGTTTACGAACGAATGCTGCCAAAGGAGAAGTATACAAAAACTTTGAATGACGTTTGCGTGATTTTAACTTATTTTGTTTGAGGAACGTGTGTTGTAATGTTTAAATAAATCAAAACACAGTGATCACATAATATTTGTATTCAATCATCGTCAATGGAAATACGTAATAATATACCACGTATCTACCACTGATACTAAGACTATAAACAAATCTATACTGAACCTTGCTTACGTGTTTTGCAAATATCCTTGTTTTTAGTGTTGAAAATATTAGAAATCCACGTAAAATGCAAACTGAGTGATCGTTGTATAATTTGAAAACGATAAGAACGTGCATTATGAATAAGAAACCAGCCAGAACGGGTCCCAGAGTCCGCGTAACACGACCAGCGAGAGGCAGAAAGGATGAAACCGTGGAACTGCAGAAGATCGACGAACGAAAACTAATTTACACCTGTCAATATTGTCGCGTGAAATTTACACAGAACAGTCATTTTTTCCGTCACATGTCGTCGAACCATCAAGCGCAGCAGCTGGAGGCGACTTACGAATGCAACGAGTGCCAAGTCGTGTTTTCCAAAAAGAGCAATCTGGACATCCATTGCCAGACGCAGCACCAAGTGAAAAGTAAATCTAAATGCGAGACGTGCGCAATAACTTTCAAATCGCGCTACTGTTTGCGGAGACATTTGAAACTGAAACAGTTGTTGGCCGAAAACTCTTGTGTGAAGTGTCAGAAAAAGTTTACGAACAAGGACGGACTGGTGAAACATGTAAATAATAAACACACGTTCAAAAACGTCATGTTTCAGTGCGACCACTGCTTGCTGAAGTTCAAAGCCAAGCAGTCGCTGCAGACTCACCTGAATCGAATACACAAGAGATAGTGTTAGTAAATTTATTATATATACAAGGGTACCATTTATGTTCCCATAAATCTATCAGTCCTTGTAAATCCACTGCTAGACATAAGTGTCCTGCGACCTCAAGTTTCTGAATCTAGTGGTGTTCTGGCTTTCTCAGGTCATCAAACCAATTAAGTTGAGGTGATGCAGATACCTTTTGCCGAGAAGGGGCATTTCTATATTGGTTATTCAGTTATTTGTTTTTAATCTGCTTCATGGCCTATTAACTTACTAAATATATACACATTTTCCAATAGATCTTTATGTACGATCTACATTCAACTTGATTTTAGACATTAACTGATGTACATACATTGTAAGTTCTGAAACAATACTATTTTCAGTGGCACAAATGATTGATGATGGTCCTTCAAGGTCACAAATGACTAATTAAATTTTTGTCAGATGAACATGTAAGAAACATTGTAAAAACATAAACAACTTATAGCCTGTAATGCCTGAAGGGGTAGGAAGAAAAGAGTAGTACACTGTAATGTTTCAAAAGTTACATTTACGTCTTAATGGAATAGTTAGTAAGCCTTCATACACCTGTTGTAAGTGATCATTGATAAACTGCACAGAAAGCTTAACAGGGTGAATTTCAACTTCCTGTTATGACATTCAACATGTATGTAAGTCTTAGGATCACCTTTGTTACAAAATTGTCTTTCTAAATATGTTTAAGTACTAGATACTTGCTGCAGTGCCTAAGGGGACCACATGCGGTAACCTGAACATGGGCTGATGTCAGGATGCCGGTGATGATATACTTCACATTTTATTCGCGTTTCGAATTTAATCTTTTATTTTAGTGAATTATTGTTTGTAACTGGCATTATTAACAGTATTTCTTTAATTACGTGTCAATTTTAGTGTTAGTTTGGTATTATTAATTAGTAGGTAATTTAAGTAGCTCATTATTAATGTCGTATTATTATATTATTATGATTGCTTAGATGCCGAGGAAGATGCGTTAATTGCTGACATTTCATAAGTGAAAAGGTATGACTTACGCAGCTGTGTGAAATTTTTATTTAGAATATATCTATCATGTCAAATTGCGAGAGGAACAGAGATGGATGTATACAAATAAACAGTAGCGCGAGCGGAATGCAAGATGAAACTTGTGTCGTTAAAAAGGCGGGAATGTAGTAATGCTCTTATTATTTTTGTCAATATTATGTACTCTGTAGTTTGAATAATAATTAAAAGTATCGTTACGGAACATTTACAGATATTTACGTGTTAGGGCACCTAAGCATTATGCGGTTAGCCGGAATGCGGTCAGCCGTCCGGCTAAACGTAGGACGCGGTTGCTCTCGCGGTTAGCCGGGTGGCGGATAGCCGCAACTATAACTAAACTACAAAAAAAATTAATACTGTAGCACTATCCGCGTAGTGTGTATGACAACCGTCTGGCTGGCCGTCTGTCGGGCTGCAATGCTCAGAACGACCGGAGCGGTCGGCCGGCAGCCGCATCGCAGTGCGAATAAAAACTACTTTCTCGTACAAATTTTCGACTGCGGTCAGCCGCACGGCCGGCCGCAGTCCGGCTAACCGCATAATGCGAAGGTGCCATTAGAATGATACTTAAAACATTTTCTTTGCGATGTTCACTCTTAATTTGATGGATAGATAAAGATTTGAGTGGAGACAGATGTCTAAGAAAGTGGTAGATGAGAGATAAATTGTGAAGCTCTTCGCGATGTACCTAATAATAAATATGATGACGCAGGTAATGTATCTTCCAAGGTGAAAGGAAGTCTAGTAAAAGATCTTATTTTCACAGGATTATTGCGTAACAATAGTACAGTACATAGCTAGATCGTTTTCAATTTATAGCTTCGCCAAATTTAGAATGATTTGAAATTCGCGTGTGAACTTGCCTTATGTTACTATAAAAGTTCTAGAACACTGTCCAAATTTCTGCTTTGCTATTCCAAACCAGATTGCCCCTTAGTAGGGACCAGGCAGACTGGTATATTTTTCTTATATTTACAGAGAAAATAAATGAATAAAATGATATACATATATTAAGTGTTGCGGATGTCGCACGAGTTGTAGATGTTGCACATTTTGCCAATATTGCGCGTATTGCAAATGTTGCGCATGTTGCACATTGATATCCACGTGCATACTATTTTATTCATATTTAGTTTGGAGGAAGTCTTACATAGTGTTTTAAGTGTCATGTGTAAATTGTATAAAACTATGTTTATTTGTAACTTATTTATTGATTTGTTTCATTAAAAGGTTAGTGCTATACGGTAATTGTATTTTTGCGGCTATCTACAATATTTAATATTTTAATAGGTTGTATTCAATGGTTGCTAGAAGATTGGAAGATTGTTGCTTCCGAACGTTCAAGGTTTAACGGCCTTAGATCTAGCGCACTCCAGGGGGTCCTCATTGTACTATAATTCCCTGTAAAAATAGTTTATTTATAACTGAATTGCATAATACAGAAAGACTAATACTATAAAAGAAACGCATGGAGGTCGCAAAAGAAAATGAAATCTTGACATGAACCGAAAGGTCGGAAAAATCAGAACCAATTGTCTATTGATCTACTTCGACGTGAATTTACACGGAGGTCAAATTTGGATTAAATAAAAAACATGTAGATATTTTGTAACAGTCACCATCTTAAACATGACATCAATTAATTAATTTTACTAAATTGACATTTGTATTATTGACATTGACTATACTATCGAATTGGGAAATCTGTTGGTAGATATAGTCTAAATTGTAATTGGAATAATAAATAAATAAATAAAAGTAACGTAACTAGACGACTGTAATCCCCCAGAAGGGGTGGGCAGAGGAGTATAGTAGTTTTCTATGTTACACCAACTAGTCTTGGTGACATTTAAGTCACACAATGGAATAGGTGGTGAATAATAGTACCATGTTAACATATTTATAAATAAAGTGACTTCTTAATAACAATAAAACGAAACAGGTATTTTGAAAATGAAATTTATTGCATAGCTCTCCACTTGACATACTTACCTTTGAAACAAATACACTGTACACTGTTACAACTAACATGAGTAGAGACTAATTTAAATGAATAACATTTAAAAACTTAACAAATGTTCACATGTACATATTAAAAGAAAAGCAATAATATGTATAACTTAATAATTTATACATTTACTTAACAAGGAGCATCTAAAAACATATTAAAATAATATTTACAACAAATTATAGTCTTGTACTGGGATAAGAAAAACTGGCAAATCCAGAGCTGCCTGCTTATTTTATTGGATAAGATTTTAAAATAAAAAAATTTAATGTATTCAATTATATTCTTAAATTTTGAAAGACATGTTTGTATTAAAATATATATTTAAGAGACATTAATAATATTACATAATACATATTATTGACTGCCTCGTTGGTCGTGCGGTTGCAAGCGCGACTGCCGATCGGGATTTCCTGGGTACAAATCCCTGGTCGGGTG
>DWME01010112.1:0-10435 GCA_018244795.1 Parelbella ahira ahira
TTCATTTGACTATGAACGTTTTTATTAACATAGGCTCTATATTACAGCATGCAAATGAAGATGTGGAAAAAATGATACTGGGCAATAAGTGTGACATGGAGGAGAAACGTGTTGTGAGCAAAGAACGCGGAGAGGCAGTAAGTATTTTAGTGATATTTACTGTGTGCTTTGAACCACAATAACATTAGTTTGTATATCTATTTGGCATACATAGTAGCATAAATATTAAAATATTGATGTAATTATCACATTCATGCAAAGATAGGTGTGACCAGAAAGTTAGGTTGATGCCAGTTCAAACTTTAGAACCACACTTGGGTCTCTTCTAACTGAGAATGATTTAATTCATATAACATTTTGAAACTTCTGTATGTCATGTGGAAGACAGTTTATGTATAATTAATTTTGACTTGATTAATTTTACTTGTGTAGGTGATGTGTTCATTTTCATTCAGTTTTATTTTTAAATCAATTATTGTCAAGCTTTGTTTGACCACACAACAAATAATTGCGAGGCTTGATTTAATTTATTGATGCTAGTTTTTAATGTACAATTGATCCTCATTTTGAAGAATGGCATGAAATTGACATTATTCGCACACATTTTATATGTGATGTGTTTGATAGGAAAAATAAATACAAGGGCTAGCAAAGTTGTAGTCATGTATCTGTATTAATTCCAATCACCTAATATTTTACTTGCATGTTCTTATATTGATGGTAATATATATTTATTGTCCTTGACTTATCATCTTCATATTCTTCTTTTGAGGGTCTTTCCAACAAGTGTAGGTCGGCATTTAGCTGATTGTCAACAAATCCTCATATTATAAATAGTTGATGTATAGTTTATGCCTTCCCTAAGAAACAATTTTGACATAATCTTCCAAAATACAGTCATTTACGTTTTGTGTATATCATGTTCATGTTTGTATATGTAGCAGTAATTGAATGAGAACTGAGCGTAATTGTTGTTTCACTCCAAACTCGTTAATTATACATAACACTTGGTGGTAATTAGCGAAGGGCACCATAACAGGTGCTTCCATGGTGTGCGCTCATCATTATTATTACCATCACTCAATTCACTATCTGAGCATTTTGGCTACTTTTCACAGCACTATTAAAAATGTAGTTGTTTTTACTTTTTTGATGCTACCATAAATTGCTATAGCTATGTGAATTTATTTTTATTATTTAAATATAGTGAGCATTGAGAATTAATTAATTATGCTATTTCATTTTTAATCATGTGGTATTCTAAATTGTAATTATGTTTACCAAAATCATAGTAGCCCTATTTAAGCAAGTGATTTTAATAGGAAGATATAATATAAATATTCTATATTAACCAAGAGTGTAGAGTGAGGGTCTTTCTCAACATGATTCACCATGTTTTTCTAGGGCAATTTGTTTTTGTCGACTGTCCGACAGTACTTAATGTTAAATTTGCACAAACTCTGTAACTCAAGGTGCAAGGCATTGGATTGAATGCCAGGACCCGAGATTGGAAGGCTGAACTCTTGCCCTGCTCCATCCAGCTATTAATGCTTGAATATCAATTAGAGCAATCATTAAATTAAGATTTTGCAGCAAAAACTAGTAAACTAAATTAATAATGCTCGGTTTACTGAGCTCATCATGGCTAAGCGGAGTACCCAGCGCCTGAGTTGATATATTTGTGTAAATAGTTATATACATATGTTACAGAGTTATCTACGTTTATACATATAATCAGTAACGAATTTGATTGAGGCATGTTTCCGTGGAACAGATCGCGCGCGAACACGGCATCCGCTTCATGGAGACGTCGGCGAAGTCGAACATAAACATCGACCGCGCCTTCTCGGAGCTAGCGGAGGCCATCCTGGACAAGACGGCGGGTCGCGAGGCTGACGCGGACCACGCGCGTATCGCCGTGGAGCGGCGCCCGTCGCGCGCGCCGCCCGCCCGCGCCTGCTGCTCCTAGAGCCGCCCGCTGCGCACCTACCTGTTCGACGGCGTCACCGTCATACACCACTGCAGTGTCTGAAGTTTAGACCCTGAACGAACTCCTACCTTCTCCGCCACTCTCATTGTACACACTTTCATTGAGTTACAGTGTATTAAAATCGTGTGCGCATTATCGTAGCGCTTCCGCGACGTTGTCTCGATGTGAGTCCAGGATTTGCTATAAGTATTTATCGAAGCAATGGAATTTCTAAACATCTGTCACTAAGTTTTTCATCAAATTAAACTGTTCTTGTTGTATTAGGAGGCTAAATTAAAAATAGTCCCTACTGAAAATGCATTTATTATCTTGGAGTGATAATTAATATTTCGAGAGCGAGAAGCGATACGCGTGTCCACACAGAATTTACATAATTTTAATGTGTTCATATGACATTTGCTACTAACAATATTACTATTACTAACAATATTTGCACGCAATATTAGTCCCACGACGACTCATGTTTCTTTTCTAATTTCTATGAGAATGAGACCACAACATAAATTCCAAGTAGCCATGAGAGTACGGTTGTAAGCGCTCATCTCTGTCAGCCGCTTGGTGTACATTTGGCGTAGAGATCTGCCTACATATTGTTAACAGTAATCTTAATTTTCACAGTACACTAGTAGCTTACAATAATATGAAAGGAAAATTTAGAACACAAAAATATGAAAATATTATTATTGTTACCTCTTATCTGGTGATTAAAAACTGGACATTAGTTTTCCTGGCGAGATGACGTGGCAATCGTCGAGATTGTTGCAACAATCGTGACGTAATACTTTATCGATAAGTCAGTAGAATAGAGTGGCCGAGAGTCATATTTCATATTCGAGAACGTCGTCTGTAGAATCTCTGGTTCCGGTGACAAGGTAAAGGTGGGTGGTGCTTGTAATGCAGCGTGGAGACAGATTAGTTTAAACAGCTTTTTTATTGTTTTGTATTAAAAAACGATTGTAACGCATCTAGTAAAGACGGAGTCGTAGTCGAGGTTTGTGCGAGTGGCCTAGTCGCGAGAGATGATGGGTAAAGGGGAGAGGAAGTTGACTTACGTTCATCATCTTCGTATCTACGTAGCACCTACATAGTGCACTGGTATGTTTGTACGCAACCTTTACAATACCACGTGTTTTCTAGATGTTGTAAACATGTCTCAAAAAGTCTTTTATTATTATTCGCGATTAAACATTCGCACTTTGACTCTGCTCTTCACATGTTCGATATGGTGTAGTGTAGCTCTCAGGTGTGGTTTAATTGTCGCTTTTCTTATTCAATTCAATGATAATTGAGTAATGCGTGCACTGCACAGTGCTGTACGGCGACGTGAGTTTGATGGTGGTTTGATTCCATCAAACCGTATACAACATATTATATCCATTTTGTCAATGTTCGTTTAGCTTTAAGTGTAATTACATGTGCAATAAGACTTCGCAACGATACTTGTAAGGAAATTTTAAATGGTACGATACATAATATGCGAACATCGCTACATTGACATTCTGTCGACTTGTAGGCGTAAGTCCAATTAATGTACTTCTTATTGTAACTTTTTAAATGAACTTCATTCATTTCAGTTATTTGTATTTTCATTGCAAAGCTGTGTCTCTATTGTATGTATGTGATTCGAACAACTTCCGTAAAACACTCATGTCCCTTATTATTATTCTTTACTTTGCATAATACATAGGCGTGTATGTATTTCACATTGTCACATTGTTTCCGGCGAATAAATATATTAATGCAATACGTATGGACTATAAAAGCGCTTTATCACAGCAACTGTCGGTCGGTGCGTTCAGTCGCTTAAAGTTTTAATTACGATCGATTAGGTGTCTACTGTAGGCGTTGGCTTGAATTATTTTTATCTTATTTATGTTTGTGTTCAGCTGCGATGTTTTAAATTTTAAAGTCCTTTCAAATAGACAGGCTCGAAGAGTAAAGCAGATTTTGATGGTATTAAAACAAAAATAACTTAAGCACACTTGACATTCTATTTATTCACTTCACTTGTATCAAGGCAAGCATTCAAGCATCCTTTTGAATCCATCCTCATCAATACCGGTCTATTTGAAAGAATCCTTAACAGCATACATTGTCGTAGATATCTTCAGTTACTCGTCAGAGATGTGCTCGGTACATTACGTGTGGAGGCCCCGCGGCCCCGCTCTGAATCCGAAGTAGGATCCTTCCAATTATGTACTTATTTTTTTCTAATCACTTGTGTCCATTTTAATGTTTGTATTTTTATACTGATAATTGTTACCTCTGCTACGAGCTAGGTGTATAGGTATATATTATCATAAGCGGATGTCACATTCGGCATATATTATTTAATAAATTATTTGGAGGTTCAAAAATGCTTTGGATGTTTTACACTACTTGGATCCTGTCGCGGTGAAACGATGCTGGGCCCGCGCTGGCTATTTATTAGAATTATAGTTATATATGTACGGTGATGTGATGAATAAACAAGTTAATATGTTATATTACGGTGTATGTGTCTCATCGGTTTTTATCCGCTTTTATATACATCGGCATTGTATATTATGTTCATAATAAACAACCTATCGTAAACGATTCTTTTATTTACCCAGTTACTTTATCTTTTTATTTCTCGTATCTTGTTGAACTTTGTATTATTTAAATCAGTACTAACGACGATAATAAAAACACGTGTCTACATATTTTCCTACATATAAATGCTGTATTGTCCTTCCGTAACTTTGGACATATTTGTCACGCGTGTAGTTATAGTAGGTAGTCAATACGTAAGTAATCTCAGTGTAGGCAAATGATAATGGGCGTATGTCCCAATAATGTGGAGTATTAATGTCTTCAGTACAATGAGCCTTGTGGCCAGGTCTCGCCGCTGACCCCGCTATCGGCGCACTTCTCGCTCCTCTTACAATATTTGTCATTTATATTGTACGTATTCGGCCAGCACCATGTTACGGCTTGCTCTCTTGTTCTGTGTTACATTAGCTGCTGCAAGCGAGCGTAAGTGCTTGTAATATTTCTCGTATTAATAGTGTAACTTCTTGCTCACTGATAATTTTGACATTTCGTGAAAGCAGTCTAATACTAAGTATATAATAAATTTACTTATTAAATGAATATGAAAAGTTTATGGTTTTATATTTCGATTTTTATTTAAGGAAAATGCAAGGAATCGGTGCATAGTGCACGTTGTATAAACATTGTAGATGTATTTACAAGTTTTCGTATAATGTAGCTACTACATAAATCCGTTAATTCCATTGAGCCTCTTAGAGGTTTCAAAGACAATTTTGAAATTTATGCTGTACGTTTTGTGATATCTCAATAAATATACGAAATAATTTCTAATGTACCTACTGGTTAAGGTTTATTAAGTCGAAGTTAATGTTTTTTTCCATTCGGGATAATTATTTGTGCGGTAAGCTTGAGGACCTGTGTTATATTTCAATATTTAATTGTGGATGTATGTGTTTGAAGACATATCTACGTGTGGTAAACTGCTATTTGGTTAGTGGTTAGTGGTTACCATTGTAGCGGGTTTATCTAGTTAGGGGTCAAATGGCTGCCGATTACTTGTTAGAACATGGTTTAGACATATAGAAAGAATAGCAGTTAAAGAGAATGACTAAGTACATACACAGTGCGAATCTTAATGGACGCAGGTGCCAAGGGAGACCAGGACTCGCCTATCTTGACCATATAAGTCTGATATTGATTAATGGGAGGCAGAAGTCTCCGAAACCGGCGTGGTTGCATAAAAGGTGATGTATGTATAGGAAGCACGGTGATACTGTAAGAATTACCTTATTTGGTTTTCAGAGTTCTTTGTCTACCATTAAAGTAAGTACCAACCTGGGGTGATGACATGATTAATGTATAAAATAAATCTCATGAGTTACAGTACGAAAATATCGCCACGAATATTTAAGAAGCTCCTAGTGGAGAAAATTATTTCTCTCATATCAAACTCAATCGTCGAACTGTCACTAGAAGTAGATGTAATGAATTGTGCGCACTGCACATGTGCAGGTCCTTGCGTGATCGAGCTGGAGTGCGCGGAGTGCGTGCCGGAGAACATGCCGCTGGTGACGTCGCACCGCGCCGCCAACGGCAGCATCGCGCTGGCGCCGGGCGCCGAGCTCACGTTGTCGTGCGGCGCGGGCCGACTGCTGGCGGCGCCGCAGCGCGCCGCGGTGGCCGCCGTGTGCGAGGCGGGCCGCTTCCGCATGCGCCACGACGGCTCGCTGCGACACCTGCTCGAGCTCGGTTGCCAGGAGAATATCTTTGAAGACGTGCTACATTCAGTGAGATTTCGTCCCGTTCATTATTTTCCGTCGCCGTAATGTCGCCATCCGTAGATTGATTCGTTACCAATCTCTTTTGGCGCCAATGCAAATATGCGAGTCGACTTATACAAATAAGCGAGCGGACTTATGCAAGTATGAATGAGACTACTAATAGAAAATCCTTGAGTATTTATTCAAGATATACAGAACAGCCTGTGAAGCCTGGAGTTGATATATTTTTTTATTTTTATAATAGTAAAAATAATCTTTAGTAAATAATTGATATAAATATTTTTAGATCGAACACGATTAACGCGATTTCGCGATTTAACATTGTAACTGGACTAAGCAGAACGTAAATTTTTTTAGGTACAGTACTGTCCATCACCGCTACAAGGCCGAGCATATCAGTTGACCGTCTCCGATTCCGGCGCACGGCTGCACCTGGCTACACTGTGCTTTGATGAGGACCGCGGCGTGGCGATGTTCGCCCACGCGTCTAACGCTCCCGGTAACATCCTTCGCATACCGCCACACAATGAGCAGACCGCTCCTCTCTCGCTGCTGGGAAACTTTAATCACATGTTTGACGCAAACACGCGTAGTGCCGCTGAGAAACTGTACTCCGACGACTTGAGAACCAACAGGCGACTGCACGAAATGTTGAAGTACGATAGAGTATCGTTCGCGGATCAGACGCTCACCTCGGGAAAGCTGTTAAGTAGTCACTACTTCGAAGACCAAAACATGCGCGTGGCGGACTTCGTTTCCAACAAGGTGCTAGTATGGCGCAGTGTGGCGGATGGCAATCTGCAGCACGTACAACGGGACGTGGCGCGACTGCTGCGGCTATCGCGGCCGCTCGCCGAGCTGCACGTGTACACGGGTGCGCTGGGAGTGACCACGCTACGCACTGGTCGTTCGCGCGCCGAACTGTTCCTGAGGGGCGAGCGCTTCCCCGTGCCCAAGTACATATGGACAGTGGTCCACGACACAACAAGCGAACGAGCTGTAGCAGTGGTGGTGCTAAATGACCCGTTTGTGGCAGTGAGCGAGATTCGCGAAAGCGTGTTCTGCGAGAGCCAGTGCGCGCGCGTGCCGTGGCTGGCGGAGCTGCTGCGCGCGCGCCGCTACGAGACGCCGCTGTACGGACTGAGCTTCTGCTGCAGCGTGCACGACTTCATTGCCGTGGTAAAAAATATGCCCAAGGAGGTCCTTGCCCGTGTCCCGCAGGGTGATGGCGGATTACTCTTAGAATTACGTACGTGAAGTCGTGTATATACTTATTATACTCAAATTGTATATTGCAGTAGTGAGTCAAATATTATATAAGTAAATGAGTATTGTTTTAATCCAAAAAATTCTTTGTTTATATTTAGGCTAGACTTTATAAGTATGTAAATACTGTGTAATACATATTTAACGAAAAACGAACAAATAAAAAGATACCATTTAATATTAATTAATAAACATCCCTTAATCCTTCTCGGCAATAGCAGTCAAATGTCTATCAATTTCACTTTCTGTCAGCACCCTAGAATGGACAAATACCAAACGTTTATAAGTTTAACTTCGATACAGAAATAAATTTTACTAACAATCTTTAGCATGATCGTGTTCAATTACCTGAATTTAGGATCGTCTTTGGAGACGATGCCGACTTCGATCTCGGAGGACTTGAAGTCTACAGAGAGCACCTGCGACAGGCAGGCGATGGCGAGCTGCGCGGCGTCGGCGGCGGACAACGCGCCGCGCTTCTTCAATTTCTTCTCGAGGAACGCGGCCGCGTCCGTGGCCTTCGCGCCCGCCGCCACCGCCTTATACGAGCAGTAGTAGCCCGACGGGTCCGTCTTGTACACGCACGGGCCCGCTTCGTCGTCGTACGCGATCAGCATCATGCCTGCACCAGACAAATCGAGCTAAGGTTAAAGTTGATGAATAAAAACGCAGGGAACATTGAGTCACGCACATTATGTTATCATCTGAATAATCAAACTAATTTGGGGCAAAAAATCAATAAAACACCCGCAGCTAAAAGCCTTAACAAAAACACCTTCTGTTAAATGAATCCATGTCCAGGTCTGGGTTGAGACAGACCTGATGATTTGTGATGAAATGTGGACTGTTGACTTCGCGAAACTCACACTCACTAGGCTTCATCCAAGCACTCAGATAAGCTAGTTAAGGAGCAAAAGTAGTTAAATGATACTGACTACATCCGAGCGGGCGCATCTCGGCATTCTGCGTGTACACCTGCGAGATGTCGGCGATGCGACGGCACAGGATGTGCGCTGGTATCTCCGAGCCGTACTTGTACTGCCAGTTGGCGGCCTCGTAGCGAGCGCGCTGTACTTGCGATTTGCTGTCCGCTGCAACACAATCCATTCACGTAATAACACTTTTATGTATGTGATCTTGAGTAGCGTAGCACTGGTGCGTAATTTCTTTATCTATATTATCAATTGTCTATCAGCGAATTAACGTAAAACAATACAGAAAGCTGGAAAAGACTCGAAACACACAAACACATTATTAATCAATGATATGCAAAAATTTCTTTTTAAATAGTTTATACGTTCGACGACGACTCACCTATCATGCCAGTCATGACGCAGCCAATGCGGCTGGTGAGCGGGAACAGATGAGTGACGGAGGCGGGGTCGAGGAGGCGGTCGGGTACCTTGCGCTGGGCTGCCACCACTGCGCTGTCCACCCCACGGAGTGCCACCGATGTCAAGCCACCCTGATTAATCGCCTTTAATGCATACTCTGTAATTGTAACAGTAATATTCTAAATTCGTTATTCACGTCACTATGTTCATCAACTCTTACAAATTAATGGCTTAGTAGCAAGCATTTATTACCGGTGCCTGCCGGTCACTCAACTAAATTACCCAAGTTTTATGAGAAGATCTGCTAATTAAATTTGACCCCCATGTATATGGCCAAGCTTATTAATTAGGATTCTGCTTAGCTTAAGATATCAGCTTTTTTGTTTTCATTTCTGTGTAAATTTAAAATGTTCATGTCATAAACAACACAGACAAAGCCATGGGTATCAGCTAGTTAAATATATAATAGCAAACTGTCAGTATACTTGTAAAACTTATAATTATTTATGTTTTACTTTCTAAGCGTACATACATATTGTCACACTTATTTTCCATAAGGGTAGGCAGAGATTAAGAATTTCCACCTGCTATTGTCTTGGATGACTTCTACCTCCTCCTTAAAATTAATTGAACATATGCATCTATTGGAGGAATTTTTTGAAATAAATATACATATGCAATGGACATATTAAAAATTATTCTCTATCAGTAATATAACAATTTAAAGTTTCAGTTTTTTTTAACCCAGTCACCAACCAATCAAAAACCCAGGTTAGATGTAGGGAAAAATGTGAACGGTCCCAACACTTATCACCTGTGCTGTAAGTACGTCATGTATAGCATCCATCAAAGTTATTCTTACAAATATTTTCATTGCCTCAAATATGAGTATAGAAAAGTTTTAAAAATTTAAATGAGTCCATCATATTTGGCTATTGTTAGCATGCAATCCTTAATTAATCCTAAGATGTCATTGAAGACTGCCTTATTGGTCGAGTGGTTGCAAGCGTGCCTGCCAATAGGGAGGTCCTCGGTTCAAATCCCGGGTCAGGTGCTATTGGATTTTTCTAATTTAGAATTTCTAGTAGTGACTCGAAGTCTGGAATTGTGTCCGGTGTATGGCAACAGGCTCACCACCTATTCTATGGGACTCAAACGTAACTGGTGAAATGTGGGAGTGTTCTACACTCCTCTGCCTACCCCTTCGGGGATTACAGGCGTGATGCTACGTTTATGTCATTGTGTTAATATAAATTACGTCAACACAAATTTATATACAATTACAATACTACACATTTCACTAGACATTACAACTCTATCATGTGAAAATATAAACCTATGCCATCAAATTGATATCAATACGAAATCACAGTCTTCCGAAAGTAAACTTGCACTAAATAATATTATTTACTTAAAAACCACTGGAATAACTCTTTCTTGAATATGATGAGTGGTAAGTCTTTTAGTTCCTCCAGTAATTTATTTTATGTATTGACACAAATCCAGTAGCAGTTTTTCCGATAAAGGGTGGTCTTCTTTGTCGCTTTGAT
>DWME01010113.1:0-10434 GCA_018244795.1 Parelbella ahira ahira
ATTGATTGTTTGATCTTCGACTACTGTCATACTGAACTCTTCGTCGTTAAAATTATTTTCTAGTTTTTAGGTTGATTGGCAATACAAAAGTATTTTTTAGTTTTTTTAAACTATTATTTATTAAGAATATTATGCGCAAGGAGTGTGAGACTGGTCATAGCTAAACTTTACATACAGAGTGAAAGTATCTATAATTTTGTATATAAAACATTCTTTGTATATGGTGTCAATGTCAGACACATAGTCTGGATTTGAGCCCTGTGTAGGACTAAGCGTAACCCGTGAAATGTGGGAGTGTACTACAATCCTCTGCCTACCCTTTCGGGAATTACAGGCGTGATGTTACAAATTACGATGGAATTTCAATCACCGCTGCCCGCTTGAAAATATAATAAGTTATTTTAGCTAAACGAACTAATAAAAACCGATATGTTGCTACTAATAGAAACCGATATGTCACAAATAATAAAAACCGGTAACTTTTTAATTCTCAGAGGTTTTTCCGCTATCATGAAACGCTGCAAGAGCGTACATTGCGCGTCAATCCAGCGCTGGCCGCCACCAACCCGAACGCGAGTCCCGCGAAACAGAAGATTCCATACTTAACGATAATCATTCAGTCCTTCGTTCAGCTGTACAACGTGTTCATTGTGTTCTTCGTGACGCTTTCTATCTTCCCCGCTGTGCATTCTGGTGAGTTGTTTTTTTTTACTTTTATTCCGTATATATAGATTGCCAGATATATAATGCAATACAGTATTGATGAGATATCATTATTAAATAAACCTAAATAGGTAAATAATAAAGAACGTAGCAGAACGTTCGATTTTACCAATAAGTGTCCTTGACTCGTTTCATCTGTAGTATTCATGCAAATTAATGAATGGCCATTAAGATTGTAATAATTTTCCTGATTAATTATAATTAATAATGGCCTAATTAATAATGGCCATGTGTTATTTGATATGATCTTGTTGTTCACCTTCGTCTTATGTCATTTTGATACACATAGTTCAAATGTAACTGAATCATTGTATCAATCTTTGACAAATGACATGTAATATACACCCACTTTCCAACGCAGTGGTCTCATTAATGAATATGTTGCCACATTTATTACCAGTGGGTATAACGAAGCTTTGTTAAAACACATGCATGTTTTTTTAATAAACTTGTGTGCACCTAAACTTTGCGACATTTCAATTTCAGTTTTTTTTAAATGTAGGTTTTTAAAATTGTTTTTTTATGACTTTTTTAAATGGCTTTTTATGTATATGCAATTTTATTACAGATATAAAGCCTGTGACCCCAGGTTTCCTTGGTGACAACTTTGTGCGGCTCACATGTTTTTTAACGTTCAACTTCATGGCCATGATCGGTAACATCACCGCCAGCCTTTGGCAATTTGTGAGTATGATATTTAGTTGCTTTATTAGCTAGTGCTCAAGTTCTTAATTCTTATGATTTAGGTTTCTAAGCAGTGATAGCGTAGTTAGTGTTTTAGTATTTAGCTTCACTCTCATTACTGATTACAATTGCTACTTAAGAAGCTCTAGGTCTTATCTCTGAGTTGGGCAACCCAGTATTGATATTCAAAGTAGCATTGAGACTGGATTTGGGCCTCGTATAGTAATAGGCTCTCACCCCTTTCCATTCGAGAAAATTGTGATGTTATGGTGCTCTCAGCCTGATTTCTAACAGCACTGATGTGATATAATTATAATAGAATGTATTCTTTTTCAGCCTGGTCCACGCTGGCTGGCAGTTTTCACATCACTTCGTATACTTTTCCTCCCACTGTTTCTCATTTGCAACTACCAACCTAAGGATCGTGTACGGACCTTGCCAGTGTACATAAAAAATGACTGGGCATACTGGGTTTTGGCTGTTCTGATGGGTTGGAGCTCGGGTCACGGTAGCTCATTGGGTATGATGTATGTAAGCGGGTGAGTAACTTAGCTTTTCATAGGATAAAATTAAACTAGACACCACATATCCCAGTTAGATTTGTAAAGACCTAAAAATATTATTAATTAAATGTCATGTAAGTAATACAAAGTGAATAGGTGAGGGCATTGATTAAAACTTTAAATGTACCAGAATCTGAGTAGACAAATAGTAACTGGAGCGATAAAATAATTCTTGATTTTACTGTATGAATTAAAAAAGTAAGTCATAGTATTCTGGATGCCAGTGAAATTAGTGACAGACTATGAAATGATTCATAACATTAAAAATTTTCTTAACTCTATTGCTTATTGTAGTTAATGTTTTACAGCACTGTAGCCCCTGAACATGCATCAACGGCGGGAATGTTAGGCGGTGCTACGCTGGTAGCGGGTATTGTGGCAGGCATCACGTTCTCTGGCGTGTGCCCGCACATTGTTACCCTCAGTGCTTGGAACACCATCTAGCGGGCAGTTACCTACCTAGAGACATTCTGGGGCATTCTCACAGACGCTTAGCGCAGTGACGTGACAGACTGTGACGAATAATGACGTTCCGTGACGGATAATGACGTTTCGTGACGATTCCTGACGTGCGTGATGCGTCGTAAAGTGACAAATGACGTGTTGTGACTGATAGATAACTGAGTGATAGTGTTTTGTGAGTGATCGAAAACTCAACTGTACGGAGTACGCGAAAACGTAGGTAATTTGACGGCAATATTTAAGTTGACATTTGTTATGTTGGAAAAAGTAAATAAGATATCCTGGCTAAACGTATAAATGGAAATACCTTTACTTATGTGCATTATCATGTTGAAAGAATTTATACACTTTTTGATACTTGCCATGATTTGTTTTTAATAATAACCAGGCTTGCACAATTAATGGAATTGCTTATACACTTGTTATTATTGTATTTTAATCAGGATAGTGAAATTAATAAGAATCATCAATTGAATATATTATGTTTCTATGTTTAGGCAATATATATTTATATTTATCAAACATGTAATCAAAATTGGGTCTTTATTAGAACGATGGAGTACTGTGTATGGCCTTATATGTGGAGAAACTATAAGTGAAAGACTCATCTACAAATTGTCCACGTGAATAGTGGTTATAAACTACAGAGGCTGTTTTATGTAAAGTGACCTTTAAGGTCTTAGTATCAAAGTTCAAGATTAGGTTAGCGATTCAAAGTAGCTTTTTCTATTGCATATCAATAAAAAAACGCCGGATTTATATATGCATTGTTAAATTTTTCATGTTCATAGAGATTTTATATTGTAGCTAGTACAAAACTGTTGGGTGTACCAGAGAAATGATTATTTTCGGCTTTCTGTTGAGCTGACTGTGTTGCAAAGTGAAAAAAAAATTAACTCTATATGTTGCCAGTTTTGTATTCACAATAGAGTGTATATATTTGTTTGGTGTGTTTATTATGATACCCAACCAGATTATTTTATCTGTTAATTTAACATCTTTAGTTTTAGGTAAATGTGTTTAATATACTAATCGAGGCGTGATGTTGCGTTTTTTTATATATTAATCCAAAGTGCTACTATGTACATAGTTATATGATATAATGTTTAATCTGGCTGAAAATTGTAGTGTAATGTAAATAGGTTTAAGATTTGTATTGAAAATATAGCTGTAACATTTGACGCACAGATTCAATATACATATAAATATAATTATTGTTTTCTAACACATAAATGAACAATATGACTAATGTAGACTACACTCTGGTGCCTGTGGAATGATTGATATTGAAATTTTATTAATATATAGTGCAGAATCAAATTAAAAACATTTTTATTATTTATTGTCTATAGTATTGATTGTTAATTTAATAATTATATCAAAATATATATAATGATGTCTACAATTTTGTACTGTAAATGATGTTGTCATGTTCATGTCATTTAATCAATACTCAAGTATTGTGCTGTTTTTAATTCTACACCTTTTGTATATACTTTGAAATTGAATTCCTTTTAATGTATGCAACATAAGGTAATAAATGTTGGTGTACTTTGATCACTATGATACAGTAAGCTTGGTTTAGACAAGTATAGGTTCGTTTTGGTGCTGGTCTGCAGAGATCAACTCATTCAGCTACGTGATAAGAGTGATAGGTAATGTGAACAATACAGGTACTAAAACTGCAGTTAAGGAAAACATCAGCAATCTAGTTAAATGACTATCACGCTTTTGTATTGCCATACTTTGAACTGCATCGTCGTACAGTGTTAGGGTACTATGCAAATTGCCTGAAACTTAACAAACTGCTAAGTTAATTGTTGCAATGCATGGTGGAATTATTAAATGAGGAATATGATTATTTTGAGGCATAGTGATTAATAACGGGAATCAATGAGTATAGAATAAATGTTGACCTATAATATGTTAATTTGTGAAACCTGACAACATCTATATTGCGAATATGAAATTCATTTACACATACTACATATATATATACAAGTAAGTACATATATTGTTGTATGACCATTTATTGGATCATTTGTTTGACAATAGATTGATGTGCTGACTTGATATATGTGACATTGTTTGATATTTATAGTAAGTAACATTTATGTTGTATAATAATTTGTTACTGCTCTAAATTGCGCATTTCATACGTACTATGCTAAAGCTACACCTGTACATGTATATAGATGATTTTAAAATATGTGAATAGGCTTTTACTAGGCACACTTGCTTTATCTTAGGATCATCTGTTCATCTGCGCTTTACATCTGGTGGGATCGCGGCCGAATGCTAACCTATCATATGTTAAAAAAGTGAACATATCCAAAAAGGATGTTTTTCCATACATTTGAATGAAAAATAATTCGGATTATATTAGTGTCCTCTATTAAAATTCTTTGGAGAGACGATATTTTAGACACCAAGTCGAAAATTGAGTTCTATATGGCTTTAATTTTAATAATTCCCATTAGGGTCATATGCATCAGTACAGATGTAGCTTTAGCCATGCTGCTAATGTACTACAACCCAGTCGTTGCTGTTGCGTTTTGTTTTAGATGTTTGCAGAATGTTTATAAAACTTTTTGTATTTTTGAATCAACACCTACATTGCAATTCAGCAAAAGGCATTTTGGTTATGGTAATTAAATTTACGATTTTATAAAATAGTCGGTAAGGGTTATATGTCCGTAAATTTATTGTAAAATAAACTATTTTCTATATTTACCCTTACAACGATAACTGTTCCAAGGGATAAATGTAGAATGTTTTCTATCACAATTAATTCCGTGAATTTCAGAGACTATTTGTGTTCATTATGGAGACCAAATATTATTGACGCATATTGATATGTGTATGATACGAGCTTTTTGTTTTGTCCTCACTAGCATTTGTTAGTATTTGTTTATCCAAAAGTAAACTTTTTTTTTATATATTGTTTTTATTTGCTTTTTCCTTATTTTATTAGCCTAGCCATAATCTTTTACACCTTTATATTCGCTGGTGTTTCCAAACTTATTTAATTATATATCAAAATGATCCTGGCAGTTGACATTAAATACACAGATATTATACATTATGCCTCAATTTTTTACTTGCTAATTCAAATTCATTTCTCTATAAATCTGGAGTCACTTTAAATAAGAAAAAAAAAATCCTTAAATTAAAAAATATGAGACAATAACAGAAATTAATGTAAAATATTCAGAAACATTTGCTTTAAAGCCCAATAACTTATTCAGAATGTTCTAGAAGCCATAGTGAGATAGATTAAAAATAACACAGGCAGTGTTATTAATATTTCATATGACAGTCAATATATAATATGATATTTTTTATCTCGATCTTCTCAACTTTTAGTAAGCACTGAATAATAATAGAGGTATCTGATGTACCATTCGATAATAATATCTACTGAAAAGTGTTATTGGATATTCTCAGAAGGCTTTAACGGTATAATATGATATTAAATACCATTTAAGGCTCATTTTTATTGCCTTGCCGGAATTTGGTTCCTTGTAACCTTCCATGATTGCTGACGAGTAACAAATACCTATATAACGTAGTAAAAAGTACAGTATTGCCGTGAAACGTTACATTGCTGGTGGAAATATTTGCTTTTTTTTTGTTTTACATCGCATTGTATTTTTCTAATTTGGTTATTAAAGATTATGTTGCGATCACGTTTATTAGTTATCGATATAACTTTATCGATTAATTTATCTTAAAATTACCACCATAAAATAAGGTAATTTAGTGCCTACCACAAGTCTTCGTTATCGCCCGGGTTGACTGGTAGAAAATTCCAAAAGGCATTAAGTCCGCCCTTTGTTTACAACAATAAAGAATAAATTAATAAATGAATAATTTATGTCTGTAAATTTAATTAGATCATACTTAATATGATAGATTACGTTTTAAAATTCGACAGTAAGCGGTTAAAAAACGGCAGGAAAGTTTTCATTTATCCACGAGTGTATTTATTAATTGGGGTTTAAATTTTTTTATCTTGTTGACAACATTTTGAAAACTTGGTTCCATCTAACAGATAAAAAATACTTAGTTATTAAAATAAAATAAAAATACTTATTATTAAATATCATAGGATTGTCATCGATTATTTAACCTCTAATAATACTGGAAAACTGAATTTATAAAATGAATGCTGATCCTGTTCAACATTTAGGTGGTGATGAACGTAGTAGAGCTCACAATATTTATATCTATATACTTTAGAAGCTTACACTACAGGTTATCCTTATAAAAAGTGGTATAATTATATAATTTTTCCTGAATAAAAAAATATATTTAAAGACCGATAGAGCAATAAGTTCAATGTTCATAAAATAAAGAAAACTTTGATGATCATATTTGTCCGTAGAATTAGAAATATGAATGTATCTAAACTTATACTGGAGAGTATTGTTACATAGGATAATATTCATATTGATAAATAGTATTTATACAATTGTATGAAATTGCAACGACAAAATGTTATATAAAGCACTCCTTTAGTGTCGAAGGCTGTGAAATAATAGCTTTAACCTTCCCAATGTAGATACCATGCACCTTTCCTCTTAAGATTTACAAATCAAAAGTATTAGGTTGTAAAATAAAAAAAATAAACTGATAGAGAATTCTTTTGGCTTAATAATCATTATCGCAACAAGAGTTCATAAATAAATTCGTGATTGGTAACTTTTTTTTCCGTCTCTTTTATAGTTTTCTAATTTAATACGAGTTGGTCTTACTGCTTTTGCCGCCATCACAGCGTCATAACTTGAAAAATAATATTTTCTTGTATTATTCCGGCAGAACAATTTGTATTTATAATTGTAAAAATACTTAGCTCAAATACTTAGCTCAAATTTGACTATTACCTACTACTTTTGATTTGAAATCACCCATTTTCTCACCTTCCAGTACAAATTTTGTTTATTCGTAAGCCTTCAACTATAGGTTACAATATAATTCCTAATTAGTAAAGTAGATAGTCATTGTTGTATCAAAACCTTTCCAATTTAAACAAAATATAATACAACGTTATTGTTATCATAATCTACAGTTAAAATTAAATACAGTGAAAACAAATAAAGCTATTTTTCCTGATATGCTCAACTCAAAAATAATTCATTTAATTTCTAAATTTTTTTTTGGATTTGTTACAATGTCAGTGACTATGATAAATAAATAACGTTGTGCGTTTACTTAAATATATAGACTCTAACTTCCTATAGATCTTTTGTACTTTCCTAACATTTTTAAACTTAGTTAATTGTTATTAAATGTTACATAAATGTGAAATATGTTAGTGTACTTTATATATTATATTTCTATAATATGATAATATATAATATTGTATATATGGGCAAAGGCAAAGATATGGTAAAAAGGCTATGATTAAAGAAAGAAAGAGAGAATGAATATGGCACATTAAAAACGATCAGCTTTAAGAACAAATCCAAAATCTTTTTTTGATTTTGAGTTACACTTTGACCACTGAGTGGGAGAATAGTGTCCAATAGTGTAACGATAAAAGGTATTAACGATATGCTGATGATGATTAGTTGGAGACATTAATAATGATCAGCTGTAAAAACAGATCCAAAAACTTATTTGAACTTAGTCGTACACTGAACACTTTCTACGTGTATGGTGTTTACGTTTAAATAATATTTTTAGTTCTTACATACAGTAAGTAAAAATGTGCTTTTGTATTATTATTATTAATGTAATTATTAGATTTTCTTTTTTTCCCACTTTAGACCACATTTTGGTCACGAAATATGAGACAGTTCAGTATATTATAATATATCTTACAATTAGTTATAAAGGAATGTATATAAACAATTAATGTTATTTAAAATTATTTTGTTTATTTATATTTTATTAATGTCCCGTAAAATATATTTTTTAATTTAATGATTTAGATAAAGTAGTTATGTATTTTAATAGGGTTTTTACTATGCTGAATCATTTTACAACTTTTGTTCGTTCATTGATAGCTTTATTTCTGTTGGTAATCTAAAGTTTTTGTCTCATTCTGTGCCCATTTATAACACGCAGCAAATTAACTAGGTGCCTCGCAATGATGACGTAATAAGTATTGATGCGTCGTCGGCGAGAGCGGTAGGCGTTAGTAAGCTGAGTCGGATGTGGGGAGGTGAAGCGAATTCTTTGCAAGTTTCAAGTTGTGTGTGATAGTCAGACACAAGATATAAAGCGTTTCAATACTGAATTCAGGGATAATAACTGCCATCCTTCACAAGTAGAAGTATCTTGAGTAGAACTTGAATAAATTATGAATGGTTTGTGTTCTCGTATACACCTACTATTTTAATCATAAAAAAAAAATTTAATCGCCTAATGACCCTATAAGCCGCCATATTTTTGCATCAAACTTGTCATTATTATTGAAAAAATTAAATAGATTAGATACCAGTATTGTTATTAATAAAAATTGAATTTTATATTCATGCTAGCTCCATAGTATCATTACTTCAAAAGCATGTTTCGTTTCGTTTTATCTTATACTAAAAAAATACCGTTAAAAAGTACAGAACTTGCAAAAGCTTATTACTAGTGTCGCTTTAACGATTGAGATTTTTAAAATTGACGTTAATAAAGGTCTTATGTTATTTGTTAATCTTGAAATTAATTTTAAAACAAAATCTTTATATTTGCGATAGGAAGATTACTTTATAAATTTTCTATGTAAGGGTATCGAACCATAAAATTGATGTTTCATTTCTAAACGGTATCTAGTCTCTCGAACTTTCCATGACTAGTATAATCGTTTATCATAATTATCGTAAAGTAGATAGAAATGTCAAAGATTTACACTCTTTGTACTGTATCTAAAATCACAACTGACTGTATTAATGTATTTACCTGAACTGGTTATAATGGGATGTATCAGTCCCATAAGCGAAATACTTCCGTGATAACCTATTGGCTTAAAGTTAAGTTTTCCATTCCGGAGGTCATTCGTTCAGATCTTCACGCAAAGCTCTTTATTGCTATGAACGAAAAATAAATTATTAATTATTATTATTATGAATTAATTAATTAGATATTAATTACTTCATTAATTATATTGCATTATGTGTTTTGTGATTAAAATTGCTTGTTGTGAAGTTGTAAAGGAAAACATCGCCGAGGAACCTACACATCTTAGAATTCTCCATGTTTTCTAAGGTGCGCGAAATTTGCTAGCAGTCATTTAGTCAAGGAGGTATATTATAGCTTTTTTAGCTTCATTCTGAGAGGAGACCTGTATCAGGAGAACGATAAAAGGTTAATGATATGGACTGTGCAGTTGTTGACAAATTAATTAACTGCTATTGAGTATAATATATAAGCCTATATTTAAATATTAATTTATACATACATCCTTCGGTATTTGTTTACGGGATTGACATATCTGTGAAAGCTTCCACTCTACTAATTACTCTCTTCCAAATCTATTTGAAATATAGTGTACGTAGATAAAATATAACATGTGACAATAATATCGACCCTAACATCTGATTGTAATCGTATTTTTCCACTTTTCCACGTTATACAATTGATAATATTATGTAACACTAACTTACCTATATTTCATCACTCTTCTGATATGTATCTACTATTCAAAATAAAGACTATTATAAATGACGAAAATGTTTGGATTTTCTTTTCCAATTATCAAAATATTAGTAGGTACAAGAATATTATTATTTACAATATTATATAACACCAAAATTTAATTTCCTTTATCACCTACCAAAAATTTAAGACAATGTTGTATTTAACTCGGATTTTCTATTAAAAGTTTTTCTGGAAGGTATGACTTTTTGGTTTATTTTATAGTTGAATGGAGTTGGTAGTCACAACGACCGAGCCGACAGGGGCTTCGCGCCCCTACACGCTCGTCCCCCCTGTCGGCCGTCCGCTTCCGCTAGAGCTAGGGGAGCTGGACGATGCTGTCTAGCATCGATGGTCAGCGAGTGCCGAC
>DWME01010114.1:0-10434 GCA_018244795.1 Parelbella ahira ahira
CATACAAAGTTATATGTCCATGTAAGCCAAGGTCTTGGATGTTATTAATATAAATAAGAAAGAGCAATGGGCCTAATGTCGATCAATAATATTTGAAGTGAGGAAACTTAAAGTGAGGAATGGCTAGGAATATGAAATTTAAAACAACTGAAGAGTATTTTGTAGCATATACGTGTGACGTGAAGCGGACGTGTTCCGCTGAGATTGCATTGAATATACCGATGGCGGATACGGGGGCAATTAAACGGCGGATGCGAAGCTCCGCGTTACTACTTAGGTTTTATCGCGGCAATTAGTTCGCTGTGTGATTGAACAACACTTACTGCTGTTAGTATTTAATTATACTGCCTTGTGTACGCTTGTGTCGAACAATTCCTTTGTGTATTCAACATATGGCAGATTCTTTATTATTATTGTTATATTGCCACGCCAGATCCCTTACGGGGTGGACAGGGTGAACACCGTTTTTAATACTGGAGACGTGCAAGTATCAAATACCGGTTCTGGAGACTTTTGGCTCGACACCCATCAGTCAGTATCTGACCTATTTGATCCAAGACCATATTGAGTCCCGTCGATTAAAGGGATTTATGTTGATGGATCTTGTATAGGTCCGAAATTAGTTGGGCCATCCCGAAAAATATATGTGAGTGAAGCCGGTACATATATAATCATGTGTATGAAAAATCACGAGACATTTAATAGTAAAAGGCACGTCGACTTATTGAAGTACGATGCAATGAAAGATATCAAAGTGTCTTGTAGCTCTCGTATAAGTCGTAAAAGATTTGAAAAGTTCCACGATTTCGGGTGCGAAGTACATTTCCGCTTCTTATAGTCATTTCCGTGCTTCATTGGGCCCCTAAAAACATCAGAACCAATGGTTATTTTTATATATGTCGGAGATTGATGGAGATTTGTCATTTCCTATCAGCGTAACCGGTGTGCTCGTCAACTAACCACGACAGGTATCTAATAGAGATGTTTGTCACTCGGTGCTCTCTGCCTACCACGTTGGGGAACTAAATTTATGATATCATAAATAATAATTATTTGTTGAGTTATTTATTTCACTTCATTAAACACAAACATAATAAATACTGGTTTAGACAAAATATTATAGAAAGTAAAAATATTGGCTGTGCCATTAAAATTAAGGGTGTGGACTGCATGCGAATCTAGAACAGTATTTATTATCATAGTAGCAATAATTAGTAGCAATATTAATAAGCGTAGCTGACGAAACGTGAGAGTGTTCTACCCTAATGTGCACACCCCTTCGATGATTATAGGCGTGGTATTACGTTTCTTTTGCAAGTGACTCGATATTATGCCTGTATTTCCCCGAAGTATTAAGCAGATGAATGTAATACTGCTATCGTAGCTTTCACCAGCTATACGTTCCATAGAACAGAGGGTCTATTGTCATACACCATAACCGTACCTGACATTATTATTCTTATATTTACACATTTCACATCTCTTAGATGAATGTTACTAAAGTAAATATCGCTTCGTAACACCTGACGTTTTGCCTTGACGCCTTATAATATGTCACATCTGATATATAATATTTATGAGGGAAATAAAGGATAAATAATGGAGGGTAAATATTATGTACGAAGGAATTTCTTTAAAAGAATTCCGTCCTTCTTTTTTCCTTATCATATCAAATATTTTCATGTATAAAATTTAAGTGATATGACTATGAAGGAATTTATTGTTGTCAGAGTAACGCAACAAATTTGTATACAACTTCCATTAACCATCCACTGAGCATGAAAAAGGGTTGTAGTAACTACAAAGGTTTTACTAAGGTTATATGGGTGTACAAGTTTCTATAGTATAATCGACTGTTTCGAGGTAAGGAAAATTGATGAGAGAAGTTGAAATAAATTATTAAATATGCTATCTCTTTAATGCTACAAGTCATTATAAATAATCGTAAATAGATCAGTTAACTGTTACGAACGGAACGTAACATCACGCCTGTAATCCTCGAAGAGGTACACAGGAGTATGGTACACTCCCAGAATTCAGCAGTTACGTTATTAGGTTCAATGAAATAAGTGGGATTTCACTCCCAGTGAACTATTTGTTTACATTATGCTAACCTTTTCATTTCATCTGTACACGATTTCTAAATTATATTAGTGACGTACGAAGTTAGGTCGTAAAATTACTGCTTATATTCAATGTATGGAATTGTGTCAACCCTAACTCACTTAGGATTAGAAAGAACTCTAAGTGATGTATGATGACGAATTGTACTAAATAATAAAATAGCTTTTGGTAATGTCTTTAAACGTCATGTCTATAACGTAAATATTAATCTATAATATAATATCCATTTGTAACAGATCTATCCCCGAAGAAGTAGGCAGAGAAGCACAGTATAATTCCACGTTTCACTAGTTACATTTACGATAGTAGCCTATTGCTATGCACCGGGCACAGATCCAGAGTCCGAGCCACTACTAGAAATTTCAAAACAGAAAATCCTATATCCGACCCGAACATCGAACCCGGCACCTCTCAATCGGTAATCGCATTTGCAACCACTCAACCAACGAGGCAGTGTCGTATCCAATCGTATACTTTTATAGAATAAGGGTCAATGCATATAACCCTTGAGGACCCCTTTACGGTTCAAACGAATTCTAAAGCTGCGTGTAGCGGGCTAAAAGTCAAAGGCCCACCCTTTGTGAATACTAACATTATTCCAACAATCTGTCAGTTACAGATTAGCGGTATCGGAAAGAAGGACGCAAGTGGGTTAATTAGAAACGATAACCTTTTGTTGGGCAACAAAGCAGTGGGGACGTGATAAATCGACTCGTTTGTTAATCCTTCCGAAGGGCGCGTCAGATGGTTGGTTGTCGTCAGTATTTTAAAACAAACAGTACAAGACTCGAATCACATTGTGATTTCAGTGAGATATCAAATTAAGTCATCATCAACTCATGTAATGTCCGACTAAAATACGTAGTCTCGTATAAGAATCGAATGAAATGCTTTGATTTTAAAGTAGGTACTATAAATGCAAAAAATATAAATGTAGATGAAGCATGTCAGCTCTGTAAGATACTTGGTACTCGGTGCTGGCAACGCACACAGTAAGCGACCTTGTCTGGTTAAATACATAATAATTTGTACCAGTCGCACGGAATCAAAGTTTTATAATGATTAATTACAATGTATAAATTTTTTTATACTTTTACAAATACTATTTGTCATATTTTATCTATAAATAAATTATAACATATAAATCTTACCAGTGACTGCATTTCGGGATGTTACTGGCACTTTAGTATTTTATGATTATCCTACCTAATTAATATCTTTATTTCACGCAGAGTTGTGCGTTTCTCGTTTTATTTATCGCTGACCAATTAATGGGCAATTATTTCCTTTTTATCACAATAAGTGTTTTTAATCTCTTTAAGACAAATCCTCACTTCATAGTGATGTATTTTTAAGAAATATGAATAATATTTCTTACTTTTATTTGTAATTTTCGCTGTTTTTGGTGTGAAATACATCTGTAAATAGATCATGATTTCTGATCATAGTTTACACGCAAAAGTATTCGTATTCTAAATTAAAAATATAGGTTTCCCGTTGTTTAATCACAAGTTTTGAATGTGTTGATTAGGTTGAGGTCAACTTAAGATTCAGCTTTTTAATATGTGCAAATTATTAATTTAATTTAAACGTGTTCAAACGTGGCTTATTCACAGGAATTCACATTTCGCTTTGGGAGTTTACCTTTTTCCGGATAGATGGTTCACAAACAGAAGCAAAGGGAAGTCATGTCGTCATCTATCAACTCCCACTCAGTTACCGCTGAATCAAATTATTTGTCATACTCTGGATGCTAACAGTGAACTAAATAGCTCTGCAAACTATATACCTTAATGATTTTTTTTTCATACAATATTCATATCTAATATTGACTTTTTTAACGAGGTTTTCACACAAAGGATAACCATTCATTTCTATGCTGATTTGAACTACTATTTTATGATATTTTAATATAGTTACAATTATTATTTTGCCACGCTATACATGTCTAGAAAAATTTCAGGTACTTTAAACAAATAAATCAGATGTATTTCACACGTCGCTCTGCAGTAAGCCATTTCCTACATTTATTTACAGCCAATCCCGTCTTGTACACGAGCTTAAAGCCAAATACTACCTCGCTTTGGCGGATGTTTATGATATGCTCACTTTATCCTCTCCTTCTGCGCTTATGTTTAACGTTAATTTACTGCTTAGCATAAAGTAACATATCCTGTGCATGCTGCTCTCGACGGGTAATTTCATATTTCTTAAAGAGGTTTTAGAAAGCGCCAAGAATTATATATAAGAATAGAGTATATTAACCTAATAGTCTTTGTAGGAGCTTATATTTTTATTTAACATTATTCTCTATTTTTCTGACAACAGCGTGCGTGTACGAAGAGGATGATGAATGTGGTAGAAGCATAGCAGGTCTAGACGGATATAATTATTTGGCACTCCGGGCTCTCTGTCTAACTCGTAAAGAACCTGGCGCGAAGATACGTTCGTATATAATATCAAACGTAATGAAAACTTAAATGAGTTGTTCTAGCCACAGGTATGTTTCAATCCATGGTATAAATAGTTATCTAGTGTACGAGTAGGTATTGTGAATATGAGAAAGCGGTGATAATTTAACATATTTCTCTGTTGTAGTCCAATACTTCCATCTGTCTACAGAATTACTAGTGCATTTGTCCAGAACCCAAACTTTCTCGGAAATCTGTAGAGACGTCCTAGAATTCCTTTATTTGCTTTCTCACTACACCCTATTCAGTGTGTACTTTACAATTGTGTTTGTTCTAAGTTAAAAAGAACATTGAATTCAGTTGACAGAATTATTTTATTCTTTTATGCTTACTTCTTCTAAAAATATTTCTAACGTCCTTTTGACGACATCTTTTTTCAACGAGACCTCTCCACCTTATGGAAGTTGAATCTCGCCAATACAATTTCTTTGCCTACAGAAATGGTAATCTGATTTATTCGCACTTGGAGCTGAGACGTTCGGACCTATCCCTAAGGAATAAAAGCACATCTGGTACCTATCATCAATGGGATTTTTTTGTCTGCATATACATAGTTGGGTTGCGATGACTATTGTTTAAAAAATCACCCAATCTTTCATAATATACTGATTAAAACCTAATATTTTATTAATAAAACTGCGTGTCCCGTACATTTAGCAATAGTTACAAAACCAAATTGCTTTGCAAAATGTACAGATGTACGAGTACGAGTACTTGTATTATTTTGCTCCCCTTTCATATCCCATCCGAAGCTGAAATACATTCGGTATAGTCCACATTTCTTTTGTACCGTGAGAGAATGGAGTTAATAATATATTTTATTTCGAGTCCCAAATCATATTTCCCTTCCATGTGCAAGAACGGCCTTTTTATTTGATTTTTTTTATCTGTGCCCATTGTAATAACAAAATCGCACTTTGATTGAACAATCAACGAGCGATAACAGTTTGGAGACTATTAGGTCGTTTCAAATTCGTTCAGTGTGACTTTATATTAATTTATTCATTCGTTCGTTCAATCATTCATCTGTTTATTTATTACATTCAACCCAATATTTACTGAGATGTACATGTTTATAAAATGTTAAATTATATGTTGATTGCCTCGTTGGTTGCATACCCGACTGCCGATCGGGAGGTACTGGGTTCAAATCCCGGGTCGGGCACTATTGGATTTTTGTAATTTAGTATTTTCAATAGTGAATTGGGGTAAGGAATTGTGCCCGGTGTATGGCAATAGTCTCACCAACTATTCCGTGGGACTTTAACTGGTGAAACTTGGGAGTATACAACGCTCCTCTGCCTACCCCTTCGGGGATTACAGACGTGATGTTAGGTTACATAACAATATTAAATTATCCTTTTAGCGTTGAATGTTGGTTTTTTAACGTGCGAAGGGCGCGTTGATCAAGTTAATATAGTATTCTGTTAATTGTATTGCTAATTATTTTCTACCATACACAGGCATTGAGGACTCAGGCAGTCTGTCGAAAGTCGTGGTCATATTTCTTTCCACGTGTTTGAAAAACTTCGCACCCATTCGTGTATAGATTTAATCATTTCAAATTCTAACACGTATTGAAATATCTAGCATAGCTGTGCATGGTCCGAAATAATCGTAAAGGTCCAAGAATTTCTAGATCTTTCCTGACGTCTTCATTCGTAGCATATTGCCCAAATGCTTTTAACCTCAAGCTATGCACAATATATAAAATATTAGGCAGAAATGTCTTCCAGGAATTCTCAAACTATGAATTTAAAGATTTTCAGGTTAAATTTATGCAATATCATAAAAGCAGGACAATCCATTTTCTATTAACAAGGCCGGACTCTGTTTTGCAACATTATTCCTGAATATGTAGACATTCAATTGATTATTGCATGACATTTATACTCATAAATGTCATGCAATTATCAATTATATATCATTTGTATAAAATAAAATACATAATTACCTATGTATAACTTTATTTTGATATTTTCCTAAACTTTATTGGAATATCTCATGTGGTTTTATTCTGTCCTATCGTTTGCCATAGATTAGTTGTTTTTATAAAATGGAATGAATGCGTGTGGTAACTATTAAAGAGCTATTATATCAGGCTCCAGGAAGATTCACATACGAATATGTCAATAGATAGCCACAAACTAGGAAAGTTTTAGAGGTTTCTTCGATATTACCGCTTAAACTTAATAGGATAAGAGTTGCAATAAAATGTAATACCTGAAGGACTGAGAAAATGAAAGTACTAAATGAATACATCAGCTATATAACAAAAAAAGGATACAGCATGTTATATTTTATTAGAAGTCGTCCACCTCACTTAAATCGATACTCAGTTACTACTGTTAGCTAAGAGAACCAAATTTCTTTGTAATATTTCAGCAGTAGAAATTCGAAAACAGCTCTACTACTCACATCCAGCGTAATAAAGCCTAGCCCTTTCTCTTTATTATCAATTCTATGTATATCGGAAAAATCTAGCCGTTTCTATTTACTATAAATTCTATATCTGTTAAAGAGTCAAACATATTGGCAATTTTCCGGTCGAAAGCACCGCTCGCATTTTTCCTTTAGTGCCCCGCCCCTTTGTTATTCCACGCGTGTTTGATTTACAAAACCCGTTGATTAAATGTCTTCCGATAAGTGCTGAGTGATTCGGCGGATTTTTCCATGGATATCTGTTTTATTTATAGATAAACGTAAGAAAAATTATAATATGAACACATGCGTAGATTATAAAGTGTACCTACACTTACTGGTCGTTTTCAGCGGCTACGCTAACCTTAAATTTTTTTTTTTATTATTCAAAGCTTCTTTTTATATTGTACAGCCGATACGTAACTTTTTCAACAGAATTTTATAGAATTGTTAAGTTCTAACGAGATCTCTATATCAATGTCATTAAAACAGTTTATGGTTTTAAAGTAGAAACACTGAATTAAATATTCTTCTTATAATATTAGAATAATTGTAATATAATTGTATTGTATTAGAGATTATATTATAGTATTAAATATAGATTTATACTATAATTGCTGTGTTTGAACACACCCTTTTTTATACCTGTAGTTTTTCTAGAATACTTCATGGTCATTTATGAAAACCTATGTTTTGATTGTCAAGATAGTTGTGTACGGGATAAATATTTGACAATCAAAAGTATCCCATAAATAATTAAATTTTAATTATTAAATGTACAAATATAAACATCAACAATCGTTACGAATACTACTGTGTAACTTTTTACGTTGTTAGATTTATTTATTTATTAAATTGATAGAATGATCTTTTTAAATGTAATTAAGTAATAAAAAAAACATGTTTATCATCTTTAGATTTTTTGTTAATATTTGATATCATAGTTCTGAATATTATTAACTGCGGGTGATTTCTATGACCATTTACTGGATGCATATGAAAAAAGTGTCATAATATGTTGACCATATACTACAGCAAATCTACTTTTATTCCGAACGATATAATTAACAAAATGACTTGACCATATGCTTTTCAGTCGAGCACAATTTCTAATTTCCGGTCCAGTCTCGTCTCAAAATCTCTGAGCTTACCTGCTGAGCTTTCGCTTAAACTTTAATGGGCTATTCAAGTGCTTTAAGACCGCAGACAAAAGTTTTAAATCTATCCGCCAATGTTACCAGCAGACTAGCCGGCAGAAATTTAAAAACTTTGATATTGTGGACAAAATCGATCTTTATCAGGACAAACACAAGTTTTGTTAGCTTTTATAAACTTCATTTATAGTCTTAAAAGCCATTTGACGTATTAGTTTCCATGTTGGTTTTCAATGGGGGTGTCATTAGCTAGGATTTGTGTATTACTTTCCAAGTGAACTACTGACATTTCAGTCTGTACGCTTACTTAAATTTTACTTACGCATATGCCTTGGAACTTTCTATACCTTCCAGTAATGTAAGTTACTAAATACAATTACAAGATTGCAAGGTAAGCTAACTTGAACAGTACCTAACGGTTCTCATTAGGTTAGGAACGTTAGGGCTGTTTCTATATACACAAGTTAGGACCTAATGCGTTGAGAGCTAGACCGCCGATTCATCAAAGCTTATTACATAATCGATTTGGGGTATACATGAGGGAAAGTAAATACACATAGTAAATATATTGTAAATGTTTGCTTTACCCCGCTATGGCTGTTAAATTGAATTTATCTTGAAAATGTAATTAATTTATTGACCTTGCTACAATTACTTCTTCCATAGCATTACCACATGTAGACCTTAATTTTAAGCTGTTCATTACTAACATCAACTACATCAAGACCACCGTAAATGCTGTTCTGTAGACAACGGACGTATTGTTGGACATTCTCCGGCCCATTAAAGATACGATATTAAAAACGCAAGAGATAATCACTGAATAAGCAAAAGACTGAGGGTTAATATGCATATACTTTGGGAAAGGCCTAGGTACAGCAATAAAACATATTATATTTATATATAACTATATGTATAAGGAGAGCTCTTAATATACTGGTTCACTTACGACGCGTTTCGTTATTGTCTCATAAATTGTTAGTTGATTTTAAAGATCCCCAAACTTTTTAAAGTCTGAACTAGCAACCTCTAGAACAGAAAGCGGAAATATAAATTGCAAGTCTGCTACTCGAGGGTGTCTTCTTAATATTAAAAGCCTTGTGAATCGTTTTTTTTTTAAACGACCATCGCTTCAGACATTACATCAATTTAGAGACAAATTTAACGCCTTCATAACGGGCGAATGGTTGTATAATTATCTCCATAATGGCTATGAAAGTATGTCCATAGCTTTATAGTTCTGAACGGCGATGTAATGGACCATCTGTCCGGAGGGCAGAGCCGAAATGAAGGCCATAATGGCACCTGATTTATTTTTATGGCATCATAGATCTAGGTAGAGATGCTTACAAATTATAACACTTATGTGAGAATCGTTTTCGGGTTATCAGATAGATATCAATGTAGTATTTATAACTTATAAGTATATTATTTATGTGCTATTGAACTTTATTTTATTGTTGCTTTAGTGATATGTGTAGAAGAAGTACATTACGTCTGTAAAGATATGTTTGTCATTCAGTGTTCTCTGTCTACTCTGTAAGGAACAGGACGGGATGATACAATAACAGTTAAAAATTTCTCATATAGACTTTCACCGACCCATAGATGTATTATTATGTATTATTATATACTAGTGAAGCTTTTGTTTAGAAAAATCTATTATAATATAACTAGGCTGATTCCTACGTTGAAATATATTGACCCATTAACCAATTCTCATACACATTGTAATTTTCAATTCGATGATTAATATAGAATTGCAATAGTTCTAAGTGTGAATAGGAATTAATTGCAATACGCTCTGTGTGTTGCCAAATACTTAATGTATTTGACAACACACAGAGCGTATGAAGCCATCAATGTGTGTAACAGAGCAGATGATAAATAGCAATAATGCGATCGCAATTGGCGGAGAGCGATCAACAAATGTCTGTGGCCTGGAATTATGGACTGCCTGTATTTGTATGAAAAATTAAACTAACTTTACACAGAATCAGTATACTTATGATATTGGAATTTCCTCACGTAAACCATGATCATCATAGTCATCATCATCATCAGCCTTTCTTAGGACCCTGCTAGACATAGGCCTCTACCAATGTGCGCTATCACGCTCAGTCCTCGGCTTAAGCAAATAACTATTTGTTATATAATATAATAGTCCATGGTCAGATTTCCATGGTCAGAACCGACAACCGGTGGAGTAGGCGAGTTCTGGAGTGGAGACCGCGGCTCGGCAAACGTAGTGTAGGACGCCCTCC
>DWME01010115.1:0-10434 GCA_018244795.1 Parelbella ahira ahira
TGAAATAGAATTTATCACATTTCAATTAAGTCGGTTTTACATTTTGATTATTTTATGACAAAGACTCTTGACAAATACAATTGAAATGTATAAATAAAGTTTACTCAAATGTCTTAGAGTTCATTTCCAATACGATCGAAATCCGCTCTGTTCTCCAAGCAATTCTATTTGAAAGGAAGCTTAATAAGAAATAATTCGATAGTTATCTGATTTGTCATCTGACGCCAATATGGCGGGTATATTCAATTTTGCGATGTGCCACTACGTAAAAATAGTATTTACCCAAAGTTATTCTATTCTCTATATAAATTATTCTACTAGCACTCAAAACTATCTCATTTGCTGTAGATCTTGAAATTTATTTGCATTTTAGTATTAAAGAAGAGCATGTGACGGGAATCGTCGAGAAATATACACTCTATATTACTACTAAACTTTAGCTAAACTTAGCTTAAATAAACTCTAGTCAATTGAAGAATTTGAAGTAAATGGAAACGATCGATATAATAATAGAGAGTTCCTTTTATCTTTAACGAGGAATTTTCACGAACTTCCTTCACGTAAAGACAAAGATATGACGTGCACGAAAAATACGCTAAATGAGCTCCACTTCAAAGTCGACGAATCGTTCCCCCTTATTTGACGACATAGCCGTCTAATCAGTCATCTATCTAATCAAGAATTAATTGACGTTCGTTTAAGATTGAGAACGATTTGTGATAAAATTTTCTGTAATATCCTCGTGGAACTGCTCGGGATGTACGGAACCGGCCTGTATTCCAATAATTCGCACCAGAATGCAATATGGCGTATTGTCACGTACGCATTTCACCGACGTTTATATGTGTTAATAAAGTGTGACCCGACTTCGAGCCGCTGGCGTCCATATCAATAAGCGAAGGAGAATTTAATGAAATTCCCTTTAGGAATTCCTTGCAATTCTTAGGTAAGAAATATCTCGCTTTTCTGTCTTAAATATCTACGCCATTATTAATGTTCCAGATGCTGCGAATTTCGTATTTTCGTTCGTGGATGCTATTGAAATAGTTCAGTGCCCATAGCGCAGTAAGTATGGTGTTACATAAAAACGTAGCTTGTGCAAAGAAAAATAATGCTATTTCATTATTTGTTATGAGGACTATAACGACATTTTGTTTGCTGACTTAATCAAATATACACATGCTTACTTATTTATTTAAAAAGATACATTACTCTTTTTGTAAGAGCAAAGACGTATGATTTAAAATGAGCGGTATGTTTGGTTTCAACCTCGTTTTGATATGATAAAAGTCATCAAATAAATATAACCACTTTGAACACTACAAACATAATGAAGTTGACTACCATGAAGTTGGGTGACATTGAAACTGTCCATAATGAAATTCACCACATTGATACTGACCACAATGAAGTTGGCCAGAATGACAACTTCATTGTGAACGATATTGAAGTGAATCACAATGAAGTCTGGAGCAATATGACTAGAGAAATAGTATAAATCTACTTGGGAATTTTACGTTAGAAAATAAAGGTGGGTTTTAATAGTAATTACTGATTTTTTTCAACGCTTTCCTGAGAATTAGTCCCCCGGGGGACAGGATTTACAGAATGATAATCCTTTTATTATATCATTACTCCTTTGCAGGTCCATACTTAGTACATATAACATAGCTTAAATATCTTAAAAGCTTTTAGATTGTATATTGATGGGTAAGGCGTTCAATACATTTTAATCATAGTTGTTGCAATCAGACAATAAAAATTCTATCTAAATACTAAATTACATATCAACACTTTAAACATTTTAATTTGAACACATTTCCTTTACAGATTATTATCGTCGCTCATTCGAATATTGAAAAATATAACGCAACGCACCTTTCAGATTTGTCATACTCGATCACAGCGTTATGACGGACGAGATTTGGGTATTACCCGATCATCAATATAGGAAGGGAAGAAAGATGTAAAATGAAATAATATTTAATAACGCTTCACGCTCGCAGCCTCACATCGGAGCTCCTTTTGCGAAGGGCGTAAAGGCCACATGTATACCTAATATACACATACATATAAAATATACATGTTTAATTTATATTGGTGCCCGGAGCGCAAACGAAATCGGAAATGAAGAGCATAACAAGAATTTTTCGCTTACATGTCACTTCTAGTAACGAATTAACTGAATGACCGTGTACCGATATAAGACGGAAAAGTAGCCGAGAATTGAAAGCGAAATATTCCACATGTAGATTTGATATCGGAGTGTCGCAAAATATATTGTCTCTCACGTGCCCCGCTTATCAATCGATCAGCGCTTTGGGGTATGTCAGAACGGGCGGGCGTGGTTGGTGTCGTAAAACATCCCTCTATCTTGTGACGTCTCATCTCAGCATGGTACTGATTACTTGGACGTGTTTACACTTTCAGTATAACGATACAACACCCCCTCCCCCCACTCGCCCCGGGAAGTCTCTTTTGATTATGGTGGGCATTTCATCTTTGAATTTGCTTGACAGTTTTATTAAATATGTATTAACATATCTATTGTGTTTGTTTATGTACCTACTCATTTATATTATATCGTTAACTTCATTCAAACACCAGCAGACTGTCTCAATCTCTTGCTAGACATGGACCACCTCGAATACTATTTCACCTAATCCCCGCGCGCGCATTAACTACATTACCTAACATTAAATTGGCGGCCTGAAATTACATATAGACCCTGAAAAACCCCGCAGTTATTATTCAGCTTAAGATGGATTGCATGACTCTTACTTTTATACCTTCAAGAAGGCTCCAGTTTAATACGAGTTCCAGGTAAAGTTCCGGCCAGCTGTCAAACATAATATGCGTTTTGAGGCTTCATCGGATTGGTTCAAGCCGGGTATTACGTATAAATAAATAAAATAATATTAAGCATGTATTTTCCCGATGGGGTGGGCAGAGGAGTATGTATTGCGCTCTTTAACTTACTGTATTCATGAACGTGATAAAATACATTATGATAATATCTTTAGAAAGCATCATAGACATATATTCTTAGTTGGGGCGGTCCGAGACAATAGCTAGGATCCCTATAACACAACAGAGAATGCCGTAGATTTTAACACAATTAAGACAGATTGCAATCTATGGTGGGGCTGCGTAGGCTTTTAGATAGTTAAAATATATGTCCATGTTCCAGCTACGTACCATTTGTTTGAAGTTAGTTTAATGAATTGCCTCCATAAACTTGTTGCAAATGTCTCTCTTATATAAGAATTACATAACTAGTACCTGAAATCTTGCCCCACCTGGGATTTATATTGGGTACTTTTGATAAATTGACTGTCTCATTAGTTGAGTGGTTGTGAGCTCGATTACTAATCGTCTCGGTCGTCTGGATTGTGCAGAGCTCCTGGGTTCGATCCTTAGGTCGGTTACTACTGGAGTTTTCTATCTCGAAATATGTGCTAGTGGCTCGGAGTCTGGATATGTGCTCGGTGCACGGCAATAGGATCTCCAGCTATTCACAGTAGGACGTATACGTATATGGTGAAACGTGGGAGTACATTATATTCCTCTGCCTACCTCTTCGGGGTTTACAGGCGTGATGTTACTTATGTATGTTACGTACTTTTAATAAGAGCTTACTAGTACCTTAGCTCATCAATTTTGCTGTTAAAAATACATGGTAAATCTTATGACTTTCTTGGGTGAGGTCAGCAAATAAGCAGACGGAGGTCACATTCGCCACCCATAGTCATCTGTAACAGATATTGAATAGGAAATAGGACTCTATACATTACAAGGACGTGGTATGATGACGTCAAAATGTGAACATAATATGACCTTCACTAATAAGTTCAATTTCCTTCTTGTGCATGGTTTATACGAGTTTATTCCATCCGTCAGTGATAGGAGCTGTTATATTAAGAATTTACTTTTGACATTAGTTCCGCAATGATACCGGTACGATCCGTTACGATGTTTGGTTCCGTCCTGTTTGGGCAGGTAAATGGTATTTCCGCGAAGGGGTATCAGTGGAGTGTAGTACTTTCATTTTTCATCAGGTATGTTATATGTCCCATGTAATATGAGGTGAGCCTATTGACTTAAACCATGTCAGTTGAGTTAGTTGATAATAATGTCAATGATATCATCTTAAAATGATCTAATTGATATGAACAAAGAAACTGTCGTGTTGTTGAAAACTAAATCTTTATTTTTATTCCATTAAAAAGTTATATGTAAGTTAACGTATGACTGTTTTGGATAGTCGGGCTATATTTGGACCTACCCTAATTCCTTATTCATTGGCTCCCACCGACTGCAACGTAGTCACGCCGAAGAATCCGTAACTAGACTAAATTTCAGGGATTATCTTTTCATTGCAAATCCTTACAATACTTTGAACCAAGTTCAATCTGTCCCGAAAAAATAAGTGAATTAATCTGGTCACAATTTAATCGAGATTATCTATAGATAGCCGAGGAACGCTTGATTGTAAACCACTTACGTTACAATTTTATTGGCGTATAATGGACATCATATTATATTGTCGTACAATATTTAAAGACAAATAGACGCGAAGGAACTAGGCGCAGGCGTAGCGCGTAGCGTAGGGCTTAGCCCTTCGTAGGAAGAGCACTTTTAAAATTTAATGTCGTCAAGTGTCAGAATAAATTGCAATATTTAGTTATATCAGATTACCTGAACTGCTGTTACATAAAGAGTAAACTATAATGAATAAAAAAGTATATTATCTTTCGTCTGAACTGAAACTAATATCCCGCGAATATTCTAATGCTTAAAAATCATTATTCATAAACATTTATTAACAGTGTTTTCGTTATTGAACGTTTCGTCCTTTTTGTGTCATACGTGAAATCCGATACGAGAGAAATTGAGAAAACATGCGTAAATTGACGCTGGTTTTGACCGTTTATGAACAAATATCTTTGCTTATGGAGTTTCGAGGATATAATCGCATATTCCACGAGTATATTGTATTAAAATGTATGTTAGACAAAGCTTCTCCGAAACGAGAGGTTGAAATTTATTTCGTAGAAGTATAACTTGAACTTTTTTATGAATATAGTGTATTATTTAAAAAAAAAAACTATAACAATACTTTCAGAGAAATGTTGAATCCAGCTAACGAGATGGGTCTTTCGTCAAATTCGGCGGTACATTAACTTAGGAGTTTTGGTCAGAAAAAATGCTTACGAATTTCGTTCGGAGGTAACGAGGACGGGGGTGAAGTTGGTAACTTCCCCGGAGTTACTGGCGAGGGAGGAAATTTTATAGTGCAAGTTTTATAGTTATTGGGACTCAAATGTATCGAAACGAACGTGGACAGCTCAATGACTGGGTGAGGTACAGCGGTATTTTTGTTTTTACAACCCTTTCTGTATCCTGATGCCGGGAGTTTTTCTTCCGTTATAGGGGTCAAGAGATCTAGAGGAATAGCGGAGGTACTTGTCCCGTTCTGAATACAGCCATCTAGGCTTCACATGCTTTCTGAAACATGAAAACCAACGGTTTTTGGTAGCTATGGAAGTCTACTCAAAGGATTACTGAAAGCCGTTTAAAAATGCTATAAGCTTTATCTATTCTGTGACGTCATTCTATAGTTCTCGGAAACAAATATTTTTTTATAATTCATTTCAACCATAGCTTCAAAGTAAAATGTACAAAAGAATAGAAATGGCAATAAGTAAAGACATGAAGACTTCTTTTGGGATATCTCTAAACACGGATATATATGGTTTCAAAATAGGCAGAGACTGCGTTATGGCAACCAGACTCCTGGTAATCTACATATATGAATATAAATGTATAGTATATGTATATAGCTTTTTCTGTTTCCCTACACCCAGTCACAGAAAACATACCTACTTATGTTCAACATACATGTATTTGTCTGGGGTGGGAATCATAGTCAATCCTTCAGCAGTCAGGACACAATAGACAAAGTATCAGTGAAAAATAAAAAAAAAATACCTAATATCGAGAGCGCTCATAAATGTATGAAGTTTTAATCAACTTATATACATGCATAAATACAATACATACAAATTAAATTACAAATACCATATTAATGAATACTTATAAACTAATAAAATATAATTAAAAAAATCGAAAAATAAGGAAAAAGTATCAATGTTTTTTGATTCTGTTTTTAATTAGAATTCATTTAGGAAGACGAAATGAATAAGAAAGTAAGCGGCAACGAATTCTCTATTCAAACTACGAGTACTTAGATGGAAAGAATTGGAGCGGGAGCATTTAAAAGTGTTTTGGGAAGAAATTTAAGAGGTAAGTAAGATATGCAAAGACCGGTCGAATGACAACAGTAAGTAAAGAAACGTTGAATCAGAGAGAAGGGAAGAGAAAGTGTTATCAAGTACTTTGTGTAATATTAATTTTGCACGAAAATCTGAAAATGCAACAGGTAGACTTTGTAGAATAATTTAAAGGAAATAATATTAGCATATTTCCGTGCAGAAGCAAATTTAGTTTTGGATAAAGAATTTTTAAATATATTGGATACATTACATATCATCTTATGAAGGATTAAAACATAAATCATTTTTTTAAATACACTTTTTAACTACCCACTGCAAACAAAGAAATGCGCATGGTTGTTTTTTAACGATTTCTTTTGTGATATTAGTCAAGGTAACACTGTGTCGACAGAATTAAAAAGGCACGTGTGGTGTTGATTTCAATTATTCCATTCAGGCTCACAGGAAATAATAAGAAATATGTTTTTAATTCATTTTGATTCAGAACACTGTTAACATTGTACTTAACTTGCCAATTTCTACAGAATCAAACCATTTTACTTTCAGTAGGGTCACGGTATAAGTTCTAACGATTTCTTCGAATATTGCAATTCTTAATTTCTTTCAGCTGTGAGATGGATTTATCATAGACCAAACTTCAGGTATTTAATATAGAATATTAAAAATAATAGGGCATTGTTGGTGTGCTAGCAATAATTGACTGGAAAGTTCAAAAACTCGTCGCTGACCTAACCTTACTAAGTCGAATTGGTGAGTATTGTATTGTTGTTGAGTATTGGCGGTAAATCGATGAAGCAGTGAAGGCCAACGAGACAAAATTAGAAGACAAATGACAGTTATTAATACCTTAAGTATTAACGTAATTAAATATTCGTTATAAATACTTTTGGCGGAAAAAATTACACCTGAAAATATTTATTAATCTGTTAATTTTTGAACATTTATAAACACAGCTCAAGAAAATAATTCGTTTAAACGTTTTAACTTACGCAAGAATCTTTCGAAAGCGATTATTTCAAAATTATTGGAGTTCACCAACTACCCAAAGTTCTATTAATAACATGATTAAAAATAATGGAACCTTATAAAAATAATTAATACTCTTTGAGGATTTCCTTGTGATTACGTTTTAATAATTTGAAATATATAATAGGAATGTAATGGGAACTTTTGATTGAGTATATCTGATGATTTTAACGGATGTAGAAGAGCTGAAAGTCTGATAGGACCTAAGCAGATGGAAATCTTTAATCTCTGCTTATCGCTAAGGGAAATAGGCGTGACAATGTGTATATAGGTTATGGGAAACACATTATTATAAATAGAATAACCAAATTGAAGTGTAATGAACTCTGCGAACACAAAAGATAGTTTGTATAATATCCAGCGCAAAATATGAGGATATTTGGCTCGAGGAATGATTGATTACAATGATAGAGATTGTTGTACACGGCACCCCAGATTCATCTTATTCAAGGGGTGGGTCAACGGCCGATAAACTAACACAACAATTCGTATTATTTATCGTTCCCCAAGAAAGGGGACGTCTCAGCTTCAATGTACTGTAACTTGTGACTTGCAATTTCTGTGACAAATGCGAGCTTTGGAATGAAAGGAGAGTTATATTAATATACTAAGTACCTCCTTGTGCCGTTAAGAATAATCTTCTTTGCAAAACGCCATATTAGCATACTTTAATATTATTTTGGTCATATCTCTAAGTAAATGTCATTTGTTATTTTTTAATTAATATAATTAAGAATTTAAATGTCCCTAACGGAATGGAAATAAAAAAAGCTTAAGAGTTATGTTTATGCTTTTGGCTGGATTGTCACTGCTGGCCAGAGGTCGCGGGTTTGATTGCCACTTAGGATAAATATTTGTATGATTAGTGTGATTGTTCTGTGTCTGGATTTATAATTCAATTTTTTATAATTAGTTTGTTAGGTGTCTGGTTGTCATAGCATTTGTGTAAGTCGAGTTCAAATGCAAGTGGTTCTGGGATTATAATTATTTATACTGGCTGCTGGGGTGGTGTCAAGATAACTCTCACGTGAATTCTACATGTAGTTAATTTTTGCAGGATTCATTTGGTACATTATTTATCAAACAATCTGCAGAGCCCTTTGCTCTGCAGATTGGTGCAGATTGGCCGGTTTGTTTTCTCACCATCATTAATAGTGCATTTCCGTCCACTGCTGGTCATAAGCCTCTCCAATTAAATTTGTAGCACGCCACTGAACTCGGTACTCAACTCTTTGTTCATGTTGTCACTCCACCTAGACTTTCACCTTTGACCCTATATCCAAGTGATGTATACCGAAGGTTTTGCAAGTACAATCAATTGCTAACGATGTTCCATCTTGTGGCATCGATACTCCAACGACACGCCGTAGGCTCGTCAATGGACTGTGTTATTGTTAACTTTCTCCTTTAGTCCAGTTATAAGTAATGCGCAGGGTATCCGCTACGGCCGTGTTGAGATTACTGCGGATTTGGTCAGACAATTATATTAGAGGTTGGCCTCTCGCTTTTTTGCCCTTAATTGTCCTTATGATGCAACTCGATCCATGTACGCGTCGTGATGCACTCGCAATACTATATTACGTCATTAAATTTAGGACACAGTGATCCATGATTTAATGATCCGATTCACGTCGTTCCGATCTTTAATACCATTTAATCATCTAGAGAAATGTAATCCCGGATCTATTGGCAATTATTTTGTTCTTCGCGTAGTCTTTTGAGATACAAATGAGCATTCATTTATGCTTGGGGATTCCGGTTCATTGGTCGCTCTTATGTAAGATTAAATCGTTGAACATAAAAGCTGTGTAACGAACGAAATAATGAAGTGAAATTTGTGCTTAAGATATATTTAAGAGGCACTCGGCGCGCCATTACTAACATCTAACGATGTGTATATATAACTTAGAAGAAAGCGATCTTTCCCGCTGAAAATAGTCAAACAATGCAAGCTATTGTGTTCATAGATAACATAATTTAAAAAATGTATAAAATAATGTCAAATCTAATACTTCGTTCATACGAAGCTTGTAGAATGGTTAAGAATCGGAAACAGTTTTACGTCCTAATAACCAGTATTGTATATTGTTCTTTGTGTTCAGAGAGATTTAGGTTCGATCCCCGGCCGGGTAACATCTAGATAATAAATTAAAATGGCTGTTTTGAGTTTATATAATTATGTACAGTCATGATTGTCATCGCGTGTGTCCATGTTATCTTCTTGAAGGTCAAGGCGTTATCAATATCAATAATTCCAATAACTAAGACAATAACATTATCAAGTCTAGAATTAATAATAATAATAACAATATGAACTTTTTAACGAATTTAATAATATGACAATTTATTATAAATTATAACAAATTAAAAAAGGACATTTGGCGAACCCGCACTGGGCCAGTGTGGCATGGCATGATGTTGAACCTCTCACTCTGTGAAGAGACCGGTGTTTCAACAGTGTTATGACAAAAGGGTAGGAAAAAACTTTTCATATATAAATATCAATATTCTCAATATTCTTTGTAAGATAAAATTCTCAATTATGTATTTTGAAAGTACTTGAATGCTCGTAGGTAATTCTAATAATTCCAATTAAGATTAAAGCGTGCGTAAATAATTCAATGTGTAATTTAAACCAGCTGTGATGGAATTCAGCTGTGTAAATAATAAATGCACTCTAGACTGATGGCCGCACATCGCCGTTTGGTAACTGTAGATCACAGAGCGAGGATTTTAAGTTGAGTTTTACTCTCGATTACTGATTATTCGATAGAGGATAATTGCACATTTTGTTTAGGTAGGATTCCAATAAGCATTACCTAAAGGATGTAACATATGACATGTTGTACTCGTATGTACGAGTACATATATTCAACGGAAAATGTTGCTGCGAGTATATAGTGGTTAGTTAGTATTAGCACATAGTAACGCAACATCACGCCGGCATCTGCCCCGAAGGTGTGGCCAGGGCGTGTAGTACATGCCAGTTGAATATCCTAAATTACTGTACTCATATGTTGTAGTAAGATGGATGGAACTAATTGTTTGTATAAAATATGTATATTCCTTTTTAAGTATAGAATCTATTAAGATGTATGTACTTCTAAGTACA